>JASDQU010883509.1:21620-33990 GCA_032191745.1 Picea mariana
TCCTAGTGAATATTTGGGGATTCTTCCTTAGTTTCCTATCTCATTAGGTGGGAAGATTGTCCTCGTCAATGTTATTGTGGTGCAAGGCCCATTAGATTTCAATATGCTTCTCAGGCGTGATTATGTATATGTTATGAACGTTTTGGTCTCTACACTATTTTGGGTGATGCATTTCCATCATAATGGAAGCATTGTCACTGTTGACCATCTGGCATATGATAATCACCATCCTAATTCGACATTATTTCACGCTCCTTTATATGTTCCTAGTGTTTGTGTAGACTCTACCCTACCACAGGTTAATTATGTGGCGTCTTATCCTCAGTGTTCAATTGCTTCTAAGCAAGAACCTATGCAATCATGTTTTCCTTCTCGAGACTTGGTCTCAACAATTGATCCTTTGGTTCATCCAATGGGGGAATGGGAGCCCTTGATTCATCCTCTTCGTACAAGTGACCTCATTGGGATTACTTGAGAAAAGTAGCCTCCTAGAGTCTTCTTTAATCCCTTTTCAGACTCTCTAAACATGAAAAGATTGTCGAGTGATCTTGTTTCCCTTCACACTCGCCAAAATCAAATTTGAAGGCATGGTTGTCTGATGGTAGTTTACCCCTTTTTTGGTTTGGATGGTCAATTGTACGAATAAATTTATACTCTAGGAAATTCGGTTCACTAGAAGAGTATTCTCAGGTATTAGTTTAACCCTTTTTTGGGCCCGAGGGACTAAATTTATGAAAAAGGAAAATTCTCCTTGGTTTTGGTTTATCACTTTTTTCGGGCCTTGGAGATTACTTACGAAAAAGGAACCCCCACAAAGTCCATAGTTAAGCTCTTTTTAGACTCCTTAGAATTGAAAAGATCATTGAGTGACCTTGTTCCTTCACACTCATTAAATTGGTCCAGAAGAACATCTACTGGCATGAGTTTACCCCTTTTTTCAGTATGTAGATTATGGACGAAAAAGGTATACTTAGAGAGATTTGTCTCGCCAGGAGAGTTCTCCTTGGTAAATTTTATAATTTTTCGGGCTAAGGGGACTAAATCCAAAAAAAAATTGTGAGTCCATAGTTAATCTCTTTTTCAGACTCCTTAAAATTGAAAATATTTCCGAGTGATCTTGTCTTTGTCACACTCGTTAAAATGGTTTTGAATAGACGTCTTTTCAGTTCTATTTTACCCCTTTTTCAAACCGACTAGACTATTTCTGAAAAAGGTACCTCGATGGAGTCTTCTTTTACATTTTTTCAGACTCTCTAAATGTGAAAAAACTAATGAGATTACCATCTCTGGGCTCTTTTAAAATTACATTGAAGGGGTTTCATCATGTCTTGCTAATCGCATTTTCATCTCTGCATATTTGGCCTAATTTCAGCTCCATGTTGCTTTCAACTGAACCCTTGAAGCATGCATTATATGCAATCCTTCTAGCACTTTTCCTCTACATCCTGACACCTTGACCCATGGAGGAATTTTCCCCAAGTGTCCTTTCCCTGCACATGTCTCCTGATATGAGCATTATTGTGTTCCTTGCACTTAGAACTAGTATGATTGCATGTGACACTCATTCCTCCTTTGAACTGTAGCATTATTTTATTCCTTTTCAAGCTCTTTAAAAATTGAAAAAGACAAAAAAAAGAAAAAAACCCAAAAAGAGGGGACGAGAAATATATATTATTTTTTGGCAACACAATGAGTCTCCCTTGGACAAAGAACATCCTTATGTTTCTTCATCAAGAATTGGGATTTAGTATGACCTTAGGAAGTTTTCTTTTCTACATAGAGCTGCATCCTCCTCTATTTGGTTACTTTTCCAAATACATGCAAAGTTTGTGTTGCCTTCTGCATCGTGAACTTATGTCAATGTCATGTTGCCTGAGTCTGATCATCTGACATGCTTTTTTCCAAGGGAAGTTTCACCCAACCTGAGTCAGCCTTTTTGCAATTTGTCTCTTTCCTTCATGAGTCATCCATCCTAAAAGTCCAGTCAAGTCTTGGTTCAAAATCATTGAAGATGTCTACCTAATCATCGAGATCCTCTTGTCTTTTCTTGACAAGCCATCGATGACCTATGGGTAGTGAAATAATACACTCACATTGCACTCCTACCTGAGTTTGAATATCTTGAAGTTGTTTCTCAAGATCTGAAGACCTCATCTCCAACCATCGGGCATTATGGGCTTCTTGAAGATGGATACTATACTAGTAAATATTTGATTTTAAGATGTAGATATGTTGTTTATTGCTCGCGGATAAACTTTATATAGTTATATGACATGGATCTGCAGTGTATTTGATTGGAAACCATGATTTATTTCATCCCAAACATGGGTATGCCCGTCTTGGAGAGATAATTGTTATTTTGCAGATGGAACCTCTCGAACTCAGGTGTCGGGGTCACTCTTTTTGTACATTGGTGAATATTTTGTAATGTATTTCAACCATCGAATGCTCTTATGACMTCACACATTAGGGGGAATCTATTATAGCCCTAAATTTCTCTACACATGCATACCGGACCTTTGGCCCTCTTACTTTCATTTTTTCCCAATCCATCACTGAGTTTCTCCTCTAAAAAACTTATTTTTCGAAGATGTACGCAACCTACACCAATACTTCCTGCGTACATACACTTGATTCACCACTACAACCTGTCTATGTACACATGATGCACTACTACAACCCGTGTATACTTGCAAAAGTTGCAAAAACTAAAAATTTGCAAGGAATTCGTTGATATTACGGGCTATTGGGTAGTTTCCCAACTAATACACCACCGATATCTCATCACCCAACCGAATAACCATCAATTTCCCATATAAAAGGAGGTGTTGGGGTCTCATTTTAGATCTAGAAATAAGAATATTGAAAATCTTCCCATTTCACATCCCCTCCTTGCCCCAAGTAATTGCAACCCTTTTGTGAAAATTTCCTCATAATTCCCCAATTTTCCTTTCTTCCTCCATCATAAACCCATCTTACTTCCCAAGAAGAAGTTTGAGAGGAGAAGCCATACGGAGGTGCACTCAGAGCTTGGTGAAGAGGAGCCCAAACTAGTTTCATGGAGTAGTAGCCAGCTTTCGTTGTAAGTGATCATTGTATTATCAATAAAAGAAGTACTTTTCTTGTCCCAAATCATGGCATCTTGAATGTTTCTAATGTTTTATGTTTTAATATTCTAACGTCTAACTCTAATTTGTGTATGAATTACATTCTTGTAGCTTTATGTTTGTATGTCTTTGAATGCAGGCCAGCCTTGGGAGGAGGCATGCAGTCAACAAAGCTTTCAAGTGAGAGGATCATCCTTCTCATTTTGATTTTATTGTATGAGTCTGGGGTATGTTTGGGGTAGTTAGATTGGTAAGAGACTTTTAAATGGTTATTTTTATTGAAAGTGGTAAAAAGTGTTCATAATGAGTCAAGCCCCCTCTTAGTATTCCAATAATTAAAACTCAATGTTAAATAATGGAACATCTAACTATGGTTGAACATTCATTAGCACAAGGTTGTAATCCAAATACATCATTACAAAAGAAAAAATGTGTGGAGGAAGAATGTCATTGATTACCTTCATAAATGTAGCAGGTGTGTTGCGTAAACCAAATGGTAGAACAATCCAGTGGTACAATCATTGTAAGGCTTGAATGTGGTCTTTGGCATATCTTCCTCCTTTACTCATATTTAGAGATAACCCAATTTTAAATCCATTTTGGTCAGTAATCTGTCATGTTGAAACTGATCAAATAGATAACCCATCCTTGGAAGAGAATGTCGATGGAGGCTTCTTGAATGTCTCTATTCCGTTGATCTTTTCTTGTTCTATGTCATATTTCCTTGGTAGAGGCTATTCTTAATATTCCTCTTGGACATGATGAACGATCAGATCATGTCACTAAGAGGGTGGGGGGGGGTGAATCAATGACACAATAATTTTATCAATTTTATTTTATTTATGCAAACATAATTTTGAAACAATATTTACCGTGGAACCCAAATGGGAAGAACCACAAACGCTTTTATATTAACTGCAAAATTTGTTTGACAAGTGACATATAAGGAATACATTCTTCATTTTCGATCAAAACCAACTGATCAGGATGCATTCACACCGTTATTCACCAGAACCAACTGGTAGGAGGCTATGACCCCCTGTTTAGTCATCTACAATTGACAAGGAAGCACCAACTCCTTCTGCAGGTACCAACCTGCCCTTGCACCACCAAACCACCCTTATTTTCTGAATCTGAATAAACTTTTGTGTCATACACTAGATTTCATAACTACTCTGTCTCCCTTTTTTCTTGATTTTAAATAAGACATTGACAAGCACGTTAGAACAAACATTTCTTCATCTTGAACTCTGCTTTTGTTTTCATATTCTTATCTGAACCGTAGAAACACGCTCTTCTCACCACTCTTTCTCATTTATATATTCTTTGAAATAGTGTGAGAGTGATACAATGTGTCCCTTGGTTTTTAACCATCGCACCTCTTTGTTTAACTTAACAATAATCACTGATTATTATTTTTACTACGAGGTTTTTCGTAAATTGATCACATATGGATCAATTTCATCCTTTAAAAATTGATCCAGAATCTCTGTTATTTTCACAGAAACCAAATTTTGTGGAGGCACTGCCTTCAAACCATTACATGTGATTGAGCATTACAAAACCATGAGATTGAAAATTACATCTATGCATTGTATTTTCATTTAGATCTCTTATATCATATGATCAATGACAGTGACCAAACGTTGGGGAAAATGAGCCTTTGAGCGCTTATTAGAATCAATAGTCACGATTCAATCTATTGATGAGATGGATAGCTATAGAAACTTCTCCCTTAGGAACTTTGGGATTTCAAATTTTCAAACCTTCGAATCAGATCGAATGGTTTATTTCACGGAACCAGATCAACAGTCAGATTTGATCCTTACACTCAACCTTTCACTACTTAATCCAACGACAAGGAATTAATCAAGCATTGGGATGGATGGCCATAGTTTACTCTAGGAATTTGGCTATTTCAACTTACACTATACTTCCAATTTACTATGATCAATGATTGATAATACACCCAAAGTGATCCTTCAGATCAGATGACTCATGTCCTTGTTGATGTGGTCTCCTTTATTCCCTTTTCTAACATGGTCTTCCATATGTTCTTTGCTAACGTGGACTGCCACATGTCCTTACCGACGTGGTCTGCCACATGTCCTTACTGACAAGGTCTATTTTCATGATATGCCATATGTTTTTGCTGACGTGGTATTCCACCATGTTCTATCACATGTCCTCTTGAATTAGACGATGAGGTTTACTTTGGATGATCCAGCGGTCGAGAATTTATTTTGGCTCTCTAGCTATTCGGGCTTCGGGAATTTCAAATATCAAACTTAAACATTTTAAGTGAGATTTTTCAAGAGGGTAACCTCCTCATATATTTATATCTGAAGTGAATGATGTTCGTTTGATCAAGATTTTAGATCAATGGTTTGATTTGTCTACAATGAAGCTATTATATCTTATCTTGTCCTTCCACTTAGAGTGATCCAAAAAATGACGAAAATTTGCATAAATGAGATCTCAAATCTTACATCGCTTATCCTATTCTTCCACTGGAGAATGATTCGACAGTTGACGAGAATTTGGGTTTGATCTGACGGCTGACGAGTATTCGGATAATCAAATTCTCAACACTTTATCCCCGCTTATCCTATCCTTCCACTTTAAGATGATCCAACGTCTATGAAAACAATCGAAGAAGATCAACGATTGACGATGATTGCAGAACCATAACTTGGAGTGATTTAACTCGACACCCAAACTCTGTAATTTGAAGTTGTGCATTGTTGGTGAGTCAAACAGAGTCATCAATATTTGAAGCTATAAGATCTGACGATCTTGACTAATTGTGGGATTCGAAATAGCATGATGTTTAATTCTCCTTTCAATATCTACAATCTATCCCTCCCGTAGATTTGGCGATTGTGGATCCGAAGATCATGAATTAATATGACTTAATATGATCGTTTGTTGGATCAACCACATTCGTAGATGTTTGAGTTTATGATATCTGATAATCTAGACCAATTGCGGGATTGTAGCTAGCGAGTAGTTTGATTCTTCTTTCTCTCTCCGCAATTCATCCCTGCCGTTGATCTGGCGATTGTGCATCAATGGTCTTGATTTGATATGATTTTCATCCCGCCATACCTTTTGAGCTTTGATATTCATTCATTAAATCTCCCGAGCTTTAATCTCTGCATATCATCTAACTTTTTGACATCATTCATTATATACTGATGACTAGTCCTCCAACCATTCTTCTGAAATTCATTGTGCCATCTCTTCTGAGATTTGATCTTCATTTGCTAACCCTTCTGATCTTTTATCTCAACTTATCATCACATCAATGATATCGATTGTTGACATCAATGAAAATACATTAATGAAACTATTTCCAACAATTTCCCCCTTTGTCATTGATGGCAACTCACAAACTTCATACACAATCTCCCCCTGTGATGATGCTTCTCTCCTCTGAAGTTACTCTCCCCCTTTTAAATCAATGGAAAAGTGTTTCTCCTCCTATGATCTGTCTATCTAAATACTTATGATCAAAGTCTTGACCATTGGTAACTCCTCATGCAATCACACTTTTCTTGTTATAACTAAATGACTCCTTCTAACATTGATTGATGTCTCCCCCTGATTTGGTGCCAATTGATGCATTTTTATTTATTTTGAGAGATTTAGGTTGGAAGAAAGATTACTCCCATTTTTTTCCTGAGATATTCAAATACATCTCTGCTTAAGGGTTTTGTGAAAATATCTACCACCTGTTCTTGTGTTGGAACATATTCCAATTTAATGTTCTTATTTTCAGCCTGATCTCTTAGATAGTGGTACTTTATTGGAATGTGTTTCGATTTTGAGTGTTGGACAGGGTTCTTAGAGAGACTTGTAGCGCTTATAATATCAAAGTGGATAATAATAGGTTCTTCAAATACTATTTTGATGTCTTGTAGGGTTTGTTTCATCCATTCCACTTGTGTGCAACATGTTGTTTCTTCAATATACTCAACTTCAGTGCTAGATAGAGAAATTGAGGACTATTTCTTACTTATCCAAGCTATCAGTGATTCTCCCAAAAATAATGCTCCTCCACTTGTACTTTTTTTTCATCTATACTACCTTCCCAATCAACATCTGAATAGGCTTTTAAAGTCAATGAATCCTTGCTAGGGTACCACAAACCAAGATCTATGGTTCCTTTCAAATACCTAAAGATTCTATTTATAACTTGAACATGGCTCTCCTTTGGTGTTTCTTGGAATCTAGCCACCATCCCAACAACTTGCTCGACATCAGGTCTAGAAGCTACTACATAGAGTAAACTCCCAATCATTGATCTATAGTATTTTGTATCTACATCTTTGGACTCATCATCCTTTCTTAGTTTTCATCCAACTATCATAGGTGTACTAACAAGTTTGCAATCCTCTAACTAGAATCTTTTAAGCATATCTTTAACATACTTAGACTAATGGATAAAGACTCCTCTTTTCGACTATATTATTTGTAATCCAAGAAAGAAATTCAGTTCACCAAGAAAAGACATTTCAAATTCTTGTTGAATCATCCTAGAAAAGTCCTTATTCATTTTTTCATCATCACTGTCAAATATAATATCATCAACATATACTTCCAAAATAATCATGTTATTACCATGAATTTTACATTAAAGATTGTTTTCTGTTGATCCCCTTTTTAGGCCCTGTTTTTATAAGTAAGAATCTAGCCTTGCATACCATGCTCTAGGTGCTTGTTTTATCCCATATAGTGCTTTATTTAGTTTACAGACATAGTCTCCTTTATCATTTAATTGAAACCCTTCTGGTTGCTCAATGTAGACTTCCTCTTCTAAATTTTCATCGAGAAATGTTGACTTGACATCCATTTGGCACACTTTAAATTTTCTGTAGCTGGAGAAAGATAGGAACATTCTAATTGCCTCTAATCTGTCCATAGATGAAAAATTTTCTTCATAGTTTACTCCTTCAACTTGAGCATATCCTTTACATACCAATATGGCTTTGATCCTGATTACTTTCCCATTCTCATTCAGTTTGTTTTTATACACCCAATTAGTTCCAATGATATTTTTATTTTTTGGTCTTAGAACTAGTTCCCAAGTTTGATTTTTATCAATTTGGTCCAATTCTTCATTCATAGCTTTGACCCAATTCTTGTATTTACATGAATAATTGATTGAGATGGTTTCAATATGTGACAACAGTGCTATTTTTGTTTGATAAAGTAGTTGTCTTCTTGTGTGCACTCCATCATTCATATCTCCAATAATCATTTCTTTAGGATGATTCTTTTGAGTCATTCTTGAGGGTGTCTTTGTGTCTCTTCTTGGGAATTCCTCTCTTATCTCTTATTGAATATCTTATTCATCTTCACTCGTATGCATATCATCATCTTCCCTTTCTTTATTCTCTTCTACTTCTTCTACTTGTGTGCCAATTGTCTCATCATCATCTTCATCTTCACTTTCAAGTATAGTCTCTTGATTTTTGATCCTTAATGTTTTTAGGTCATCCACCTTGACATATGCACTCTCGACAATCTTATATAATCTAAGATTGTAGCATTTGTATACTTTTTTGTTCGAAGCATATCCAAGAAAATTACCTTCATCATATCTAGCATAAAATTTTCCAAGATTCTCATCAAGTCTTTTGATGTAGCATTTACTTCCAAAGACCTTGAAGTATTTTACCGATGGATCTCTTCCAAATCATATTTCATAAGGAGTCTCATCACTATTAACCCTGATCTGACCTATTTTAAATATGTAAATTCTTTTTCTTACAACTTCCCTCCAATATCGATCAAACAATTTTTCTTCATTGAGCATAGTCCTTACAGCCTCCTGAATTGTTCTATTCTTTCTCTCAGCAATCTCTTTTTGCTAAGGTGTTCTGGTAGCAGATAATTGTCTTTTTATTCCATGGGTTTCACAGAAGAGATCAAACTCCTTTGAGTTGAACTCACCACCATTGTCTGATCTAAGACATTTGATTTTTGTCTCCTTTTCATTTTCAACAAGGGTTCTAAAGGATTTGAATTTGTTAAGTTCTTCTTATTTTTCTTTGAAAAAACATATCCAACCCATTCTAGTAAAATCATCAATGAACAACATAAAGTAGGACTCTCCTTGTAAACTCTTGGTCCTTGTAGGTCCACATAGGTCAGTGTGAACAATCTCTAAAGGTTTTGAGGTTGTGTATTATTTTTCTTTGAACCTTATTCTAGTTTTCTTCCCTATTTGATAGTGTCTACACATAGTATTTGAAGGATTTATGATCTTTGGAAAGTTTCTTACTACACCAAGATTTTTGAATTTTACTAGATTGTCAAATTTAATGTGCCCAAACGTTCTATGCCATAGCCAACTTTCTTCTACTAGATTTATATGACATTCCTCATTCAATTTTACATCTAGTATATATACATTTTCGGGAGTTCTAGGAGCAATACCAACCAATTTTCCTGTGTCTTCTCTCCTAATCTCACATTTCTAGGAATCAAAGATGTAGAAGTGCCCCTAATCATAGGTTTGGATAACACTTAATAGATTAGGTTTCAGTTTTTCAACAAGCAACACATTTTTGGCTTTGTCTTTTCCCAAACTCACAGTGCCTTTTCCAAGTATGTTACCTGAAGCATTATCACTAAATGTAATTTTACCCTTTTGTCTCTTTAAGTCTAAAAACTTGTTCTTGTTACCTGTCATATGTTTTGAGCACCGACTGTCAACATACCAGAGGTCTTTTTTATCTTGGTCTTTTAAGGCAATAAGACATTCCCTTTTTGATGTTTTTTCTCTCCAAAGTTTCTTTTTCTCTCTAATGAACTATGGTTGTTCTGAAACTTCCATTAATATGAAAATAATGGCCTTATGTCCATAGTTATTAAATCTGAATCATTTTGGGTCCCCTTCTTGGAGAGGTGCAAAGGATTTATAGTTTCTACTTTTAACTCGATTTACTGCTTATTTGTCTTTAAGGTTATAGTTCTTAACCTTTAGATATTTTCTTCTATATGCTCTACAATTCATAGCTTTGTGTCCGAAATTAGAGCATGAAAATAAATAATTGAATAAAATGTGAGGATACCTATTTTGATAATCCTTCTTTGATATTTTCCTTTTTTCCTTATTGATGGGTGGAAGTAGTCCTCTGGAGTTCTGGTCATTAATTGTCTTCTCTTTGTTTTTTTTCTTGAATGTATTGAGGAGAGCATATGCATAAGATTTTGAGTCGACTTGGATTTTTTCTTGAGAATAACCTATTCCATTTTTATTACCTGGATCCCTTTGTGTCGTAATAGTCTTATCCAATATTTTAGAGCAATTCTCATATCTTGTTTGACTGAGTTTTGTATCCAGTTATTTTCCTAGGTGAACCATTTTTTCCTCCATCTTTTTGCAAGTTATTTTTTTTTCTTTAAGATACTTTTATAGACTTTATTCAATCCTAATTGCTTCTAGGATTTTGTTTTTCAATTTTCTCATGAGTTTCTCCATCTCCTCTTCTTCATGTTCATGTTTTTTTTCTTGTTCAACTACAAAAATTTTCAATTGTCTATATCTGGTTTTGTATTTTCTTAATTCATCCAAGGCATTGAGAAGTTTTTCTTCCATATTAACTCCTTCTTCATCTTTTGAATCTTTCTCACATTTAATGTCTTCTATATCATTAGACTCTTCAATACCTAGAAAAAGGAATTCATCATCATCACTGTCAGTATACTCTGATGAACTGTTGTTTTCTTCTTTTGAGTAAATTTAAGTTCTTTTTTCCTTTGTAAAACTTTTTATTGTAGTTGTGTTTTTCCTTTTTCTTATACTGTTTGGTTTTGTTTTCATCATATTTAGGGTCCTCCTTAGGATAGTGACACTTGGATTCAAAAATTCCAACCTTGCCACAATTAAAACATTTAAAAGGAAGCTTGCCTTTGTACCTCCCTGATCCTTTCAGAAGTTTTTTAATGAAATTTGCTTCTTCCACATCAGATTCTTCATCATGGATGGATTGAATTTTCTTCTTCTGATTCTTTGTTTTCTTGAGTACCTTGAAGGTTGCCTCTCCTTGTGAGTGATTCTCATGACCTAATCTTAACTCATAGGCTGTAAGGATTCCATACAATTCATCCATGGTGAGTTTATCTAGATTATCTCTATCTTCAAGAGAAGACACTTTAGGATTGTATAGAATAGGTAGTGTTCTTAGAATTTTTTCAACTAGCTCATTGTCTGATACTTCTACTCCTAATCCTCTGATTGAATTAATAATATTATCAACTCTTTCGAAGTACTCAGAGATGTTTTCCTCATCTTTCATTTTTAGGCCTTCATATTGTACTTTGAGAGTCTGGAGTTTGGCCCTCTTAACCTTGGTATCTCCTGCATATATAGTTTTCAATTTATCCCAGATCTGTTTTTCATTATTACAGTTTAGTACCTTAGCAAGGATTTTCTTACTTAATCCAGCTTGTAGTCTATTTAAGGCTTTTGTGTGTCCCCAAAACATTTTTMTTGTCTTTTGCTTCTATGGGCGTGGCTTTTGGACCATCATATATCTTTTCAAATAATGTCCATACTTCCAGTCCAATGGACATTACATAGATTTTCTTTCTAACACTCCATAAGACATAGTCTTCGCCATTAATTAGGGGGATTTTTGATGACATCTTCAAATGCTGATCCATTCTGATGTATATTCATCTTCAAGTGATTTAAAAATTTTGTGAAGAGACCTGTTGTGATACCTATTGAACGATCAGATCCTATCACTAAGAGGGGGGGGGGTGAATCAGTGACACAATAATCTTATCAATTTTATTTTATTTATGAAAACAAAATTTTGACACAATATTTATCATGGAACCCAAATGGGAAAAACCACAAACACTTTTCTATTAACTGCAAATGTTTTTTTACAAGTTACATAGAAGGAATATATTCTTCCTTTTTTATCAACACCAACTGATCAAGATGCACCCACACCCTTATTCACCAACACCAACTGGTAAGAGGATACAACCCCCTGTTTAGTCAGATACAATTGACAAGGAAGAACCAACTCCCTCTACAAGCACCAACCTTCCCTTACACCACCCAACCACCCTTATTTTCTGAATCTAGATAAACTTCTATGTCATACACTGGATTTCATAACTTCCCTGTCTCCCTTTTTTCTTGATTTTAAATAAGACATTGACAAGCACGTTAGAACAAACATTTCTTCATCTTGAACTCTGCTTTTGTTTTCATATTCTTATCTGAACCGCAGAAA
>JASDQU010883510.1:4565-17318 GCA_032191745.1 Picea mariana
TGAAGCACCTATTTTTATCAGTCTTGATTACTCTAAATATTTTCTAATTTTCTCTTTTGTTTCATTTTATACAGTGGAAACTGTTTTACTATAGAAGAATGTTGAGGGATTGGAACAACCTATCTCCTTTTTAGCAGGGCATTGAGGGATGTAGAGAGTATATATGACATCTTGGGGAAGCAAGCCTATGCATTGGTGAAATCCCTCAAGGATTTTAGGATCTATGTCCTTCATTCAAGAATTATTGTATATGTCCCTTCAGCTGCTGTGAAGGACATTCTCATTCAGCCAAACATAGATGGGAAGAGGAGCAAATGGATTGCTAAAATCCTTGAGTTTGATCTAGAAATAAATCCCACCAAGATAGTTAAAGGGAAAGGTTTAGCGAAGTTGTTGGATGAATCTAATTGTGAAGCCTTGGGGGTTAAATTTTTCAAGGCTTTCTCAAAAAATCAGCAGGCAGAGTTGTCTAACAAAATCTCTTAGGATAGCTTACCACTAGCAAACTGCACATGGTATGGAGACATATTATATTTTATGAAAAAATTAAAGCCCCTTTATGGAATGGGGAAGAGAAAGGCAAGATATTTAAAGCTCAAAGCAATCAAATATTTCCTTATTGACTAGGTCTTGTATTGGAAAGACCCTCTAGGAGTGCTTCTGAGATGTCTGGACCCACAGGCAGCCCAAAAGATTATGTTTGATTTTCATAGCAGCCTATGTGGGGGACATCATTTCTGGAATACCACAACCTACAAAATTCTCAGGGCTGGGTACTACTAGCGCACTTTATTCACTGATGTCTGCAGAGAAATTAGAGCTTGCTTCATGTTATCACTCTGTAAATTCCCAGAGGTTGTTATGAGGTAAGAAGAAACTTATCAGAGGTAACCTTAACCAACCTCTTCAAAATTGGAAGCTATCCCTACCAATTTCAGAGAGGGATCTCTCTGTGAGTTCTAGATTTGTTTGAGTTTTCAAATATTTTAGGCTAGTTAGAAAGAATATAACCGAGTAGTTTGTATTGTTTTTGAATGAAGTGGCTGAATATCAATTGCGCTTCCATTGGGATATGGGGTCTATTTTTAAAAGATAGAAGTTAAAGACAACATTACAATATTTGTTTCACAGGGCGAGATATTGCTAACGCTGGATTCTTTAGAAATAAAAATAGTGTATTGCTGGAAAGGTGAGATATCAGTTAAAACAAAAAAAATTTAATAATTTCTTTATTATAACATTAGAGAAAAAAATTTAAATCTATAAAAGATTAAGAACACAGTACACAATGGTAAATTTTGCAACTTTAACTTCTTTTAAAGATTAGATTTCAGAGAGACAATATGATAACTGAGAAAACTTGTACATAGATAGAGGGAACTTCACCAACAATTTACACGCAGGAATCCTGTGAAACTTCTCTTTGTATTACTAGAACAACTTCTTGATAAAAATTATAGCAACTAGATCTTGCTCAGGCGTAAAGATCAACAACCCTTCCTACTTCTAAGTGAGAAATATTTATAATAAAAGTTACAACGACCCTGTCATTAATGATTAGGACGTGAAAGATTCTGAGTCTAACTAACTAATATAACAATATGCAGAAATGTAGTAACCGATGATGATGTGTTGAATCTCTCAGGCCGATTTCAGGGAAGACCGTTGTTGAGTCATTCGGATGACTTCAACTGTGTTGGACACTAAGCTGGATGTTGAGATGGATGTTGAGATGGATGATGAGATAGATGATGAGATGGATGAGTCTTTGCCTTTAATCAATCAAATCCAACATCTCATCCCATCTTTATGTGATTGGGATGGTAATTTTCAATAATAGGTAGTAAACTTTGTCCATCTCGGTGTATTTAGCAAAAATTGGCTTGATGATGAAGACATACTTGATCTCATGCTGAATGTTGAGGTCATGCTGCAGAGTCTCCAAGAATGCATTTCCCATGATGCTGCCCTGTATCCTTGAAAACTTGGAACTGTCTTTGGCCATGGTGGCGATCCTTTGCTTGTAATCAAACATAGCCATTAGTTTATCATTTAGGACATGTAGATGAGGAAGACCCTTTTTCTGTAAGGCTTAAATCTTGCTAAAAAATATTCAAACTCCAATGTCCATGTTCTGAGCCTTTTCCTCCAACTATAACATCAATCCCCTTTTAGTCAATACTCTTTTTACCTCGAGGATAGTCTATGTTTTGTATTCGAATTTCAATTCTTCCAGCTCTTCTTTGGTTTTGGAGTTTAGAAACTTGATGATCTCATTGGCCACTGAGGGAATCTCACCCAGCTCTGTTCTTATCCTGTCAATGACTTGCCTACTCTTTAACACCAGATCATGTTGCTCGAACATGATTTGCACCATGGGCCAAGGTTCATTTATGGATTTGGCAATATCTGTCCATATGTTTTCCTTAGCCTCTGCTAATGTCTTGCTTTCCACTATTTGTTTCTGGAGCTATTGTATTTTGTGCTTGAGTTTCTTTGACACCTATCTCTCAACATTGTATCTTGTTTGGAAATAAGACTTGAGTTCTTGTAGATTTTCAATCTCCATTTTCAACCTATTGATCTCTGTTCCTTGCAGAGTCATTTCCTCCATGGATTTTGCTAACTCCACAATTTTTTCCAGAGCTGTCAATGGGGCTGCTGATGGAATTTCTGTTGTAGTGGTTGTTGGAACTATTGTTGTACTTACTTCTACAATGGGAACTGCACTCAATGGAATGACTTCCATTGGTGTCATTTGTTCCTTTTCTTTCAATAATTTTTCCAACTCTATCTCCATTTCTTTGAGCTGTTCCTTCTGCTGCATGATAAGCTTCAACAATTCTTCTTTCTCATTTTCTGCCTCAGCTACCTCTTTAGCTTCTGAATCCCCTGTTGGTGGCAATTTCAATTGTTTTCTCAAATATGCAATGTCAACATTCTTTTTCTTCAACATTTTCTATGTTTCTTTAACATTCGAGGGATCATACCCAATCTTGAGCACCAAATCCTCTAAGGATTTTATTCTATTATCCTTTGCAAAAGAGGATATCTTCTCCAAATTCAATTGGGTCTGAACATTGCTTAAAGACACCTATAAATTTGATGTTGTAGCAGAATCATGTGCCAATGTGGAGAAAACCATTTCTCCAGTATGTCTGTGCAAGTCCATCTGATCAGCTAGATGTACTTGTTTGGTGTCAAAAACAATAGTTGACTTCTTGTAATCAGTGATTTCTTTGGGTTGAAGCACCTCTGCTTGCAGAAATACAAGATGCATTCTTCCTTTATCTGTGTCAAATGCTGACAATAGTCTGTGCTGTGTTGTGGAAGTTTTCTTCCAAAACTGAGAATAGGTGCTATTGGTCAGTGTTTGGTTCTTATTTTTAATCATTTCATATTTTTCAAAAATTCTTAGGGGTACAGAACCTTGTGAAGTTTGGGTAGTCACAACTATTTCTGTCTACTTCTTCTTCGAAGAAGAAGTTGACACCACCTGCTGTCTTCTCTCAATCATTGTGGCAGAGTAGGGCTCTTCCTCACCAGACATGTGAGTAGCATGAGTGGTTTTGGGTTTCTTGTTGTATACCCATAATTCTTCTGCCGATACCTCAGTGATTGAAGGTGACTCATCCTTTCTTGGTATTTTTTCCTTGGGTGCCCTTGGAGTGGTAGTTAGTGAAATGGATATTGAAATAGATTCATGTGGCTATGTATCTATCAGAGTATTTACTTCCCATTCTGTCTGGTTCACATATTTTTCGATTTCTGGCTTGAGGGTGTGGGCATAGGGTGAACTTTTTTTCTTGGATCTCATCTCTGCAATGATCCCACTGGGGTCATATCTCCAAATAAAACTAGTGCTGAATTTCATTTCCTTCAATAATTTGTCTACCTCTTCCCCAACAGCTCAACTATTGCAGATTAATGGGCCTATTTGTCCTTTGATCCTCATCTATTGTTTTTTCTTCAGAGACACAAAATGGATGTCATCTGAGTTTATCATCTGATGAATATATTCCAGTGCGAATATTCGAACAGACACATACTTTGGCAACTTGTATGGAGCTAGTTCACACCCATACACTCTGATTTCCGTGTGATTCTGGTATAGAAACCAATCTCCAGTCTTTTCCAGATATGAAAGGTGCAGAAATATTTGAATTTCTTCATTTATTCTTGGCTCAGGTCTTCCACTAAGCATGCCTACAACTGGATGATAAAAAAATTCAATGAATTGTTTAAAAGTGAACTCAGTAGAGTTTCTCCTGAGCAATGATGTCCATAATGTGATTTCTTGAGGTTTTCCTTCCTTGTCCATCTTTTGCATTGAGAAAGAGAATCTATCCACATGAAAAAATATGAACATGTAAGCCAAGATGGATGAGTATCATAAAATTCCCTATGTGGAAAACTGTGAAAAATGCTTGTGAATTTTCTCCGCCAAGAAAGTGTTGTAGTCGAACTGAGTGGTGGATTTTTCCTCGGTAGAGAAAATGGAAAAAAAACCCAATATAGGCTCATCCACCCATGCGTTTGAAAAATAACCAAGTAGAAAATAGAGTGATGAAATGACTTGGTTGCCCTTTTCTGAGAATAGGGAGGAAGGATAGGGGGGATTTGATTTGGGGAACTGAGCATCCTGTGGGAGGAAAAATTCAAATATCTGGGCTCTTTGAGGAAAAGATAATTTCTGGTATAACTCTGTTATGATTTCAATATTGAAAGGGGAGGCAGATTGATTTCTGGGTATCTGCATCATCTGATCAATGGCCTCTGGCATGATGAAGAATAGAGTTTCTCCTGATGACGAGACTATGGCTCTCTGGTTGGGAAGGTAATGAGCCTGGAATTTGAGGGAAAATTCAGGGAAATGATGGACCTAGGGGAAAAGATATAAAGGAAGATTGGACTCCCAGAGCTTGATTTCGTCGCTCTGATCTAAGAAAGTGTCTTTGAGCCATGACTGCCAATCTGCGAAGTCAACTTCGCACCTTGTGTCCGATATCAGATGATCTTTGTCGGCCAATGGGATTCTGTCGAGGTCGACAGGAGGTGGGAGGAAAGGATTTTTCCTGGCTTCTACCTTCTTTGATTTTGGCACCATTTTTGTGAAGAGTACCTGCAATTCAAACAAAATGTTAGTGGTAATGGCTGTGGTTGGATGTGGCATTGGAGAGGCGGAGGAAAATGAATCTCTTGATATGCAGGGAATGTGAATGGAATGGGAGATGACTGAAACAGGGTTGAATTTGAGTGGACGGGTATCCATTTGGGAAAACAAGGACAAGTCAGATGGACAATGGGTATGTGGCCAGTCATAAATGGCCAATAGGTCATTTAGAGTGTGAGAGTGCAGGATGAAGGATGTTTGAAGTGTACCTCTGGTCGACGTGTGCACTGGTGATTGGAAGGCGAACGAGAAAGAAATGACCTATAATAGTTAGATGGATGGGACATGCTGACGGCGTCCTTATGCGAACTTGTAGAGGGTGGTGGTGAATTGTAACACTGATAGGCGATAAATTTTTGGAGAGGGAGAGTTTGGATGCAATGAGGTGATGTCGCATTACGATGGGGTCCGCCTGGATTTGTTTCATTTCGGACCCCCCCCCTCTTCAGTTAAAGGAAGAACAGTCAGGGGGGTCCGAGATTCCTTGCTGACCACTGATCTGGGTGAAGTTGGATCAACCATTGATCTGGGTGTGTTGTTTAACATCATGTCGGACCCCTCCTTTATGTTAAAAGCATAATGGTTGGGGAGGTCCAGAATCTTCTGTGGACCGTCCGATTGCATGCTGGTTGGACGGCCATAGATCTGAGTGCACATATTAAACATCATTTTTGACCCCTCCCCCCCCACCGTTAAAGGTTGAATGATCGGGGGGGTCCAAAATATTTTTAGAGTTGTAGATCTGGGTGCTCACTGCTCAGTCGTAGATCTAGGCCTGATCTTTAATTTTCTAGGGCACGATGCAACATATGGCATGTGACTTAGGATTAATGACTTTTTATGGGTTTTGCGCACTGCTTCTTCTGCTCTTTATCACCATGGGGTTAGAAAAACACTTCATCATCTAAAATATTGCATTTTTCATCAATCATCATACATATTTATTGAAAAGAAGTCGTTTAACCTATGTCTTAACCTACATCATTTTCACCTTTAGCCCAACTTAGACTATTGGACTAATAAAATAATCTACCTAGGGGCTATTTGACCAAGATTAAGTTGTTTGGTCAAATTTATTCACTAACTAACCTATCATCTTGACTAAGATTAAACAGTTTAGTCAAGCTTATTCACTAAGACTATCAACATCAATTTAAAAGGACTTGGCCATGCTTAGACTATATGGATCAGGCCATTGTTATTGCACAGGGATTTATTTAATTTCTTTTATGCCATTTTTATTCTTTTCTCATTTTCTTTTCTTACTTTTGCTTTTCTTTTTTTCTTTCTTTTTTCTTTTTTCTTTCTTTTTTAGGATGTAGTAATCTTTGAAAATCAAAAACACTGAAGGGAACAAAAATACAATCAACAGTTGATCCTATAAATTATAGGTTTATAATAGCGGCTCCACCTGGTGATGGTATCCTCCTTGCGAGATGCCAAGAATCCTGTTTCTTGTTGTCTTGAAAAACTTCCCCAAGAGTTTCTTTTGCTGCCTGACTTACTTTATTTCAAAACTTTGATGGTATTATTCAACGTCTTAGGACCTTCTTTGCGGGCTTCAAACACCTGAACAACAACACCTACACCTAAAAGACTTGTAAAAGAAATGATATATACAATGGAATGGAATGGTGATCTCTCTACTGAGGTGGCAAGTAATTCTTCAACATCCTACCATTTATGGGTCCCCCTGGAAAGTCTGATCTGCCACGATTAGTAAGTAGAAAATCATTATTTCCTCTGAAGGCCTGAATGGTGTAAGGACCCTTCCACAAGCTATCAAACTTTCCATGTTTACCTTTATCTTCATTTCTAGAGTCCCACCTCAAAACTAGATCACCCAATTCAAAGTTATCCTCTTTGGTTCTCTTGTCATAAATATTTTTAATATTTTCCTGGATCACTTGAGTTTTGTTGTAAACTTCTTCTCTGGATTGCATTAGGTGGATTATTTGATTTATTCTTCACTGGACATCATTTGGTTCTTCTTATGTTTCCTGCAATAGTTTCATGACCAAAACTCCTAATGAAAAGGGAAAAACTTCCTCAATGCCATAAACCAATTGGTATGGAGACATACCAATCGATCTTTTGGTGCTAATCTTGTCAGCCCAGAGTGCAAAACCAACTTATTATGCCACGATTTCTTATTTTCTTGCAGTGTCTTTTTGAGGATGTTCACCAGCATTTTGTTAGAAGACTCAACTAGCCCATTTCCTCGTGGACAATAAGTCGTCGAGTGTCCCAAAGTAATATGATATTGATTACAAAAATCTATGAGCCTTTTGGATCTAAAATCTGCTGCATTATCAGTTATAATGTTTCTGGGACATCCAAAATGAGACAAAATGTTAGTTTCTAAAAGCTTGATGATGACAGAGTTAGTAGCTTTCTTTCATGGTACGACCTTGATCCACTTGGTGAAGTAGTCTGTGGTCGTGAGGATCCATTTATGTTGGCCCGAAGAGGGAGGATGTATTTCACCAATGAAGTCTAGCCCCCACTATTGGAAAGGAGATTCAATGGAGATGGGTTTCATTGGGAGTGGCAGAAGCTTCCTTTTCCCTTCAAAAATATGACACCAGTGGCAAGAAGTAACCTTCTGGTGAATGTCAGCAAACAGAGTAGGCCAGTAAAAGCGAGCTCTCAGAACCTTGTTAGCTGTGGTCTTCTAGCTCAGGTGCCCACCATAGTCTCCTGCATGGAAATCTTGAAGAACTTTGTCAGCTTCATCTTTTAACAAGCAATTAAGCAAGATACTACCAGGATCTTTCCAATAGAGATTGCCTTCTAGAATACAAATTTTCAATGCTTTCAATTTAATAAATCTAGCTTTGGTCTTAGTCAAACTTGGAGGAGCCTGTAAATTGTGGAGTATGAAAATGAGGTCTGCATACCAAGGGGAGTTTAAGAATGCCTCTTTTATGTTTGGAGTCGCTTGCTCTTCTGGTCCGTCTACTGTAGCCAAAAATTTAATATCTAAAGCATGGAAATTAGACTCAACCATCAGTTTGGCCAAATCCTGTCCTTTGATCAGTTTAGTAGGTTTTATCTCAATGTCATATTCCAGAATGACCACAATCCATTTTCCTCTTCTGCCATCTGGATTATCTTGGGTCAGAATATCTTTAACCACTGTGTTTGGGATGTATGCAATTGTGTGAGAATGGAGAATATAGACCCTAAAATATTTTATAGCCTTTACCAGGGTGAAGGCTTGTTTCTCCATAATGTTATAATTCAAAGCTGCATCTCCATAATGGGTTGCTCGTACCCTTCACTGTTTTTCTGCAACAATACTGTTGCTATAATGTGCTCAGATGCGAAAGAGAAAATGTAAAAGTCTTTGGTATAGTCTGGGATAATCAAAACTGGAGCTTGGGTGAGAGCATGTTTCACTTGCTCAAATGACTATTTGGACTCGGCTTCCCCACTTCCCTTCCAGGGTTTCAACAACAGGCCAGACAGGAAGTCTCAGAGCCCTGCAGCTGTAGTTTAGCACCTTTAGGAAATCAATTCCCCAACAATTCTCGCATCCAGAGAGAAATTGCTCATGGTCCTGACAACCCACCTCTTTAGTATCCTACGAGCTTGACAACCCGCTTCTTCAGTCCATCCCCCAAGCTAATAGCTACACAAGTTTTGGTTCAGTGATAGGAATGTATGAAGGATAACTAACTACGTGAGTGAAAATGGTCATGGAATCATGGTTGGATGATGGATGGAATGATGGAAAAGATCCTAGGAAATGAAATAAGTCCCAACAATATATATGCATGTCCCCAACTTGACACTTGTCATGTTGGGAGCTACTTTGGCCCACTTGGCCCCAACTTTAGAACTTAGGATAAAATAATTACCCATAGTTTATACTTTAAGAAATATTAATATAATATTCAATTTTGGCTTAAGCTCCCTAGATTAGCCCTTTTCCTTAACTTTTAGGCCCCTCCCTTTCCCTAACCAGTGGAGTTTAGTCCCCCATATCTTTTATCATGGTCGGTCTATGTGCATCAATGTATTTTATATTAAATATGAGACATGTACAAAAACAGGTGCACTGGCCTTTAACATCTAGGCTCTCCGGCCTAATCAAAACATAAGCATCCTAGCTTATAATAATTAGCTCACGAGCCTACAAAACATAGCATATATACAAAGGCTCCTTAGCCTCAATATCGCGCACACTCAAGTTTCTACGCGCAGTATCCAAGAATGTGCACACTTCGTCATTTTACTGCGCAATACATGCGTGCACTATGCCATGAAATGCGCATGCAAAATGATATCAAAACAACTCACTAGCTTCAGTACATTTTCATTTGAATTTACAATTGGGTTCGGCCTTAGGGATATTACAATCCCCTCCCCTTATTTATGCATTGTCCTCAGTGCATCATGTACCCATGTACAACAAAATTTCAAAAATCCTCAAAAAGATGCGGGTATTTAGCTTGCATTGCATCCTCATGCTCCCAAGTAGCATCCTTAGGACCGCACTAGGTCTATTGGACCTTTATAAACCCTATGGCTCGGTTCCAGAGCTGTTTGATTTTCCACTTCAGAATGCATACCAGATGCACTTGAAAAGAGCCTTCTTGCTCCACCTGAATCACATTCCAATCAATAACATGATTAGCATCAGGTATATATTTCTTTAGCAATGATACATGGAATACAATATGAACAGAGATAGATGCAGGCAATGCAATTATATAAGCCACTGGACCAATCCTCTCTAGGATTTCAAACGGCCCACAATAGTAAGCTACCAACTTTGAACAATTTCCCAATTTCAGGGAACTTCTGTTGGATTTCACTTTCAAAAATACATGGTCACCCACTTTAAATTCCCTATGAGTTCTACCCTTATCAGCATATATTTTCTGCCTGTCTTGGGAAGCCTTTAAATTTTGCTTTATTTTTATCATTTGCTCCTCCATTTTCCTAAGAAAATTTGGTCCAACCACTGCTCTGTGTGATGGGTTATCCCATCTTATTGGTGTGTTTCACTTTCTACCATAAAGTGCCTCAGATGGGCTCATCTTTAGAGATTCTTGGTACCCATTGTTATAAGCAAACTCTACCAAGTGTAGGTAGTCTTCCCATTTTGATGGTTTATCCATCACATACATCCTCAACATATCTTCAATCACTTGATTCACCCTCTCTATTTTTCCATCTAATTCTGGATGATAAGCTATACTAAAATTCAAATTTGTTCCAAATCCATTAAATAATCCCTTCCAAAATTTTGAGGTAAATTTTAGATCTCTGTCAAACACAATTATCTTGGGTATGACATGTAATCTAGCAATTTCCCTCATATAAACATCAACAATGTTAGCTACCTTGTGAGTGAGCTTAACTGGAATAAAATGGGCAGCTTTAGTAAGCTTATCCACCACTACCATGATAGAATCATGTTGCTTGTTTGTTCTGTGAATTTTAGTGGTGAAATCCATTGTTACAACTTCCCATTTCCACTCAAGAATGGGTATTGGATTGAGAAAACCAGTTGGGTGTCTATGCTCAGCCTTTACCTTTTGACATTCCAAACATCTGGCAATAAAATCAACAACCTCTTTCTTCATGCTTGGCCAATAATATTGGCTCTTGACAGCTGTAATAGTTATTTGATATCCTGGGTGCCCAGAATAAGGCACATTATGCATTTCTCCCAATATCAGATTTTTCAATTCATTAGAATTTGTTTCATAAATTATGCCCCTGTACAAGATAATTTCATCATTATCTAGCTTGTACTCTTCAATTTTCCGCTGCAAAATACCTTGCTGTAATTTTGCCACTAATTCCTTGTATTGCAAATCTAATTTGGTAGCCTCTATAATTTTGTCTTTCAAATCTGATTGGTACATGCTAATGGCTGTAGCATGCAATTCATGCACTCTTCTACTAATTGCATCAACCACTTTGTTCTCTTTCCCCTTGATACGATTTATATCAAAGTCATATTCACTTAGAAATTCTAACCATCTGGTTTGCCTAGCATTTAGAGTTGGTTGATCAAATAAATATTTCAGACCATTATGGTCTGTTCTTAGTTCAAAAATTTTCCCCATAAGGTAGTGTCTCCATTTCCTCAAGGCATGCACTATGGCTGCCAACTCCAAATCATGAGTGGCATAGTGTCTCTCTTTCTCCTTTAACTTCCTTGACTCATAACATATAACAAACCCATTTTGACTAAGGACTCCCGCAAGTCCCTCTTTACATGCATCTGTGCATACAACGAAGTCTTCATTTGGGTTTGCAATCCTTAATATTGGATCACTTGTTAATATTTTTTTCAAGTATTGGAAACTCTTTTTGCAATCCAATGTCCATTGAAACTTCACACCCTTTATTTGCAAGGAAGTGATTGGGTGTGCAATCTTTGAGAATCCTTCAATAAATCTCCTATAGTAGCCTGCAAGACCCATGAATGATCTCACCTCTATCACATTCTTTGGCACTGACCATTCTCTAATGGATTTTATCTTCTCAGGATCCACTACTATCCCATCCTGTGAAATGGTATGCCCCAAATAGTGAATTTTCTTCTGATAAAATGAGCACTTGCTCAATTTGGCATATAATTGATGCTCCCTTAAAACTTGCAAAACCATCCTCAAATGATGCTCATGCTCTTCTTCTGACTTAGAATATACAAGGATGTCATCCAAAAAGACAATGACAAACGTGTCTAAATATTCTCGGAAAACACCATTCATTAAGCACATGAAAATAGTTGGTGCGTTTGAAAACCCAAATGGCACTACTGTGAACTCATAATGACCATACCTTGTCCTGAAGGCAGTCTTGATGATATCTTCCTCTTTAATCCTTACTTGATGGTATCCTGACCTGAGCTCTATATTTGAAAATATGTTTGCATCCATTAATTGATCAAAGAGATCATCAATCCTTGGAAGAGGATACTTGTTTTGAACAATCACTTTATTCAACTGTCTAAAATCAATGCACAATATTAATATTTCATCTTTCTTCTTCACAAACAAGACTGGGGCACCCCAAGGTGACACACTTCGGCGTATATACCCCTTCTTCATAAGTTATTCAATCTGCATTTGCAACTCCTTCATCTTTGGTGTACTCATTCTGTAAGGAGTCTTTGACACTGGAGCTACTCCAGAAATTAAATTTATAGAGAAATCAATATCTCTCTTTGGGGGTAGTCCTGGTACCTCCTTGAATACGTCTTCAAATTCTTCCAGGACTTCATGATATTCCAAATTTGGCACCTTATCTTTAGGTGTCTCTTCCATATGAGCTACAAATATTTGACACCCTTTTCTATAACATTTCTTCATCTGCAATGCTGAAATTTCTTTGATGGTTACTTCCCTGGGAATTCCCTGCACTTTTCTTAGGCTCCCTTCCTCATGCAAGTGAGTGAATGTCTTGTTATGACAGTCTAGGATAGCATGATGTTGTTCCAACCAATCCATCCCAATTATACAATCATAGGAACATAAAGGAAATATGTTCAAATATGCCCTGGTGTTCAACCCATTCATGTCCATAAGACATGACTTAACCATGTCATTAAATTT
>JASDQU010883511.1:16520-30773 GCA_032191745.1 Picea mariana
ATATCGCTCAGCCTATTTCGAGAATTCGCACACCGGGTTTTTGGGATATGCGACAACAGGAGAACTTACCGTTAGGTACCCCGGGTGTCGAAACACCACATCTCGTCCGCACTATTATTATTTCGGGGTTTCGTACTTCGGGCTTTCGGGACTAGCGAGTATAAGAGAACTTGCCAATAGGTATCTCGGTTACCGAAATACTGAAACACCCAATATTATTCGTGCTAAGCCATTTCGGCGTTTCTCCTTTCGGGATTTCGCATTATGTGAGAACAAGAGGTCTCGCTCCTAGGTTTCTCGGAGGCCGAAAACTCCGAGTCATCAAAACTCTAAACATGCTCCACTATTTTCGGGGTTTCCTCCATCGGGATTTCGCTAATTGGGATTTCGAGATTGGCGAATACATGGGGCCCACATTTAGGTACCCCGGGTGTCGAAACGCCGAAGTATGATAACTTCTCCACACCCTATCTTTTCGAGATTTCACAAGTCGGGATTTCGGGACTTGCGAGTACAAGGGAAACTTACCCTTGGGTTTTCCGGGTACCGAAATGCCGAAATTCCGAACCAAGTCATATTATGTCAATTCGGGATTTCGCGAGTCGGGGTTTCGTATATCGGAACCTCACTATACAAGAGGTCGAAGATTCACACTCCTCGACTACCCGAATGCCGAAAAGCCGATACACCCGCTCTTCATACACTCGACCAAATTCGGGGTTTCGCGAATCAGAATTTCGCGATGTGCGCAGACGGGAGGCCTCGCACCTAGATCTTCCGGGAGCTGAAACTCCGAAGTACCAACTCTTAACCTGCGCATCTATTTCGGGATTTCACCCATCGGAATTTCGCGGGTCGGGGATTCGGGACTTGCGAGTACAAGGAACTCGCCTCTAAGTATCTCGGGTACTGAAACTCCGAGATCTTATAACTTCTCCATACTATTATCATTTCGGGATTTCGCGGGTCGGGGTTTCGAGACTCGCAAGTACAAGAGAACTCGCACCTAGATACTTTGGGTGCCGAAACACCGAAAACTCTTAACTTACTCCCGCGCTAATATATCGGGATTTCGCAAGTCGGGGTTTCGAGACTTGCGAGTGCAAGGGAACTCACCCTTGGGTATTCCGGGTACCGAAATGCCGAAATATCGTTGTCTAAGAGAGCCACTCCCTTTCGTGCAGGGTTTTAAGACTTAAACCATAAAATCCTCCTTCGGGACCTCGAGAAATTTTCACCAGGTTTGAAGACCAGACTGTAAGGTCTTCTGGAAAGTAAGGTAGCAATCCCGAAAGGGTGCCCCTGTGGGGAAATCTATCCAGGGCATCATGTAATACAAATAAGGGAACAATTCTCCCGAGAACGGACTTGAAATCTGAGTTACTTCAATATATATATATATATATATATATATATATATATATTAACATAAGTCATACGTGGTCTTTCCAATAAAAGCATGCAACCATCATTTCTGATCAAAACACCATGCAGACAGTCTTATACTGAAACCATTCATAATTGCACAGACTATGAGCATAGATGTCAACATATAAATTTCAAGATACAAGATATAAAACACTTATCAGAAAAACACTGGATTTGATGCAACTGCTGAGAGGGGTGCTCGTTTCCACCCAACCGTAGGCTCAACGACTCCGAATGGATTTACCACTAGCCACCCCCAAGCTAGACCACGATGCTTGAGATTCTCTGTCTCTGTTCTTCAGCGATCGAGAATGAAGGTTACTCTCCTTCTCTGCTATCACTCACTCTGTATTTTTTGTTCCAGAGTTCTTCTGATCTCCCTTCCTCTTCCCCTTGCGTCTCTCCCTTGATCGCACACTCTTCCCACCTTTTCTCTTTTCAGCGAGGTTGCGTGTGGCACGATCCTCCTCGCAGTGGTCAGGTCTGAGGACTCTACGGATGGGCGGTTCACCCCCCATCCCTCATTACTCATGAGGAGCCATTTACCTACCAACCTGGCGAGTGATTTAATTTGGGGCCAGCGAGCCGCTCTTGGTTCTCCGGGCCAGTGAAGTCCAAATACGGTATTGGTTTCCGTGGAAGTTAATGCCACCATTCCACGTGCCTTCCACCACCTTTCTTCAGCCATCATGGTCTCTTTTTCAGCACATCCCCCTCTCAGCAGTCCTGCAATATATATATTCATAATATTATTTACATTCATCGACCTTTTTCACAACGTCCATTCACATCACACATTCACATTTCTGAGTTTGCCACAATATTTGGCCAGTATAGTTATTTTTACAGACTGGGGGAAACAAGGTGTTACAGACAAGACTTTAGAGGAAGACTTATTGTGGGTAATACAAAAGGGTTTACCAGAGACAGCTATCAATGAATGAAAGGAAGATGACGTCAGGACAAGGAAGCCAACCACCTACTCAAGCCCTTACATTAAAGGGCTAGCTTCAAAATAACAAAGATGACAAAAGGTGACACTGTGACTATCTTCTTCATAAAGATCTCAGAGGATAGAGATCAGCCAAGAGCCATTGGAGAAATCATATCAACATCCTCAGGTATGCACTTGTATATATTATTTGTATCATTATCATGAGGGAAATTGCAAGAGGAAGGAACCTTTGTTGAAGTCATGGATCCAGAGGGATCTCGGTGCATTCAGAGGAACAACACACTCAAAGTAAAGACTCCAGGTTTGATTGTTGTAATTGTCATTCCTCTAACCTATATTTCTATAAGTTTGCTACATTACAAGTAGGTGTTGTAGTTGTGACAACATTTCTTAAATTGTTTTGATTCTATAGATGTACTCATTATTCTCCTTTAGGAGATATTCTTGTGTTGGTTCTTTTTGTTTTCTTGTTCCAGATAGGTTAACAAGAAAAGGAAGATGTTTATCCTTCGAAGGGAGCCACTTGACTTAGAAGGAGTCAAAACTATTTGAGAAAGAGGAAGAATAGAACCATCATTGAGGAAACCAATGCAATAATGCATGATCAGAATCCTTCTATGATTCTATGGGAAGAAGCATGCATAACATAGTATATGTTTAGAACAAGAGTCTTCACCAGACTTTGAAAAACACAACTCTCGAAGAAGCCTCCACCAGAGTGAAGCCTGAGATTGAACACTTCAGGATATTTGGGTGCCCAGTGTATTTTCATGTACCCAAAGAGAAGAAGTCCAAGCTAGATCCTTTAGAAAGAAAGGATATAGTGAATCTTCAAAGACATTCCAGATCGACATCTCTAATCAGAGACAGATTGAGATAAGCAAAAACATTGTCCTTGAAGAAGAGATGTCTTTCAAAGACCCAGAGAATCTCAGATGGAGATTGACAGTGAGACAATACCTTCTCCCCCTTCAGCAGTCCAAAGGGAGACATACATTATTCCAGTTGGTCCAGTTTATCCAGTTGATATGTTCAAAGATATTGCAGTAGGGCATAAAATTCCTACATAGACTCACTGTGCAAGAGGCAAAGAAACATACAAGCCTCTCAAGGCACATCCCGAGAAATCAAAAGAGATTTTCAAGCTATCCTTCAGTCATGAGCCACTCCATTGATGTTGAGCCTCCTTGTCTTATTGATTTTTCAATAAGCTAGGTTAAGCATGTAGTTCATTTCAATTTCATCATGTCTTAACCATAAACAAGAATGTTGCAATAACCAAGATCACAAGAAGAAACACCATGCACAAGAACACAAGAAGTATCCTGGGAAACCCTTCTCAACAAGGGAAGAAAACCTAGCCAAATCCATTGCTATATTCTTCAAGAGAAAGACCTTTCACCACCAAGAATGACTTAGCACACAATAGGGTGCTTAAGCCCTATAAGACTAGCGCCGAAGAGAGGTGCGCACCTTTTTCCCAAGTAGAAGTGTTTGCTGAAATTTCCAAACTCACAAGAAAGATATGATTCCATAATGGGGAATCATCCCTTACTTATATTAGACTTGTCCAATCAACAAAGGCGTCTATTGGCTCAACAGGCCCGACCTCTCTAAGTCACAATATAATGTATTATTATTATTATTATAATAATTAATATTAATATTAATTATCTTTTACATTTATTATTAAACATATTAAGCTAGGGCCGACCTGTACCCTTCACATAACAATTAGGGTTACAGGTAGGTCTGACTCTTGAACAGTATATAGCAAACGTTCTGATACACCCACTAGTGTTCATCCGCTAGGGTCACATCCATAGGGATGTCATAGCTCTGATTCACTGGATTACACAGAAGAACCAGGTCTTCACACGTTCACCTATGCTCGTCCACAGACACGTCCACTCTAAAATTCTGCTTTTCCACTGCCACCGACAGGAGAATCATCTGGAGTCTTCTCGTCAACTTTGCTGCTCAAAGGAGGCTATCACATCATCTTCATTTCTGTTCACATGACGATGTGCCCAACACTTTTGGGATTTCACACGTTCACCTTGTGCTCAGCCACAGGCACATCCTAACTCAACCGATCTCTTTTCCATCGGATAATCATCTAGAGTTCTTCTCACTCTCTGAATGGAGGAGGTCATCTCTACGTTCCTAACTCTGTCTCATGCAAGAACCACGTACCCTTCTTAGGGGCTTTCTCTCAGGTTTGTAAGCTAAGAGAAAGACTTCACATAGTTGCAATGATCCACACCTCACAGGTTTGTAAGTTGGAGAATGTCTCACATAGATGCATTCATCAACACTCCCTCTCAGCTAGGGAGGCATTTTCCATCAGGCCAAGTTTCTCATGGAAATACTCGAACTTTGTCTTGGCAAGTGGTTTAGTGAAGATATCTGCAATTTGTTCATGAGTAGAAAGATACTGTACATGAATTGTCTTCCTCTGAACCATGTCTCTGATATAGTGATACTTGATTTCAATATGTTTTGATTTGTCATGAAATACTAGATTCTCGGAGAGCTTTACATAGCTCTGGTTGTCACAATGAATAGTCGTTGGATCCATCTCATGATCGAACAAGTCTGTCAAAAGTTTGCGAAGCCATACAGCTTCACGAACTGCCACGCTCAGTGCAATGTATTCTGCCTCTGCTGTACTCAAAGCCACAGAGCTTTGTTTTTTGCTGCACCAGGAAACCATGGCTGATCCTAGGGTGAAGTAGAGACCTAAGGTGCTCTTTCTGTCTACTGTACTTCTTGCCCAATCTGCATCGGCATATCCTTCCAGATTTAGGTCTACATTGGTTGCATATCTTAGGCCATAACCAATTGTGCCTTGTAAGTATCTCAATACATGTTTTGCAGCTATCCAGTGTGTCTGTTTTGGTTGGCTCATAAATTGGCTAAGCACATTTACTGTATAGAAAATGTCTGGTCTGGTGTTAACCAGATACATCAAAGATCCAATAAGTTGATATAAATGTGGATCTATGTCTCCTAAATCAGTGTCATTCATCTTCTTTAAGTCCATCACCATTGGAGTAGGCATGGATTTACAATCTGTCATTTTGAATCTTTTTAGTATCTCCAAAGTATATTTTCCTTGACTTAGGAAAATCTCATCTGATCTCTGTCGTACTTCGAGTCCCAAGAAATAATGCATTTGGCCCAAATCCTTCATTTCAAATTTGGCAATTAATGCCTGCTTGCATTCAACAATGAGTCTCTCTGAACCGGTGATGAAAAGATCATCCACATATAGAACTAGAATCAAACACTCATTGCCATCAATGTGATAATATAGGTTTGGGTCGGCTGTGCTTTTGTTGAAACCCAAACTCATCAGGAAACCATCCATTTTCTCGTACCAAGCACGTGGTGCTTGTTTTAGACCGTATAGGGCTTTCTTCAATCTGCATACATGAGATTTTTCGTTGTGTATAATGAAATCTTCTGGCTGTTCAATATAGACTTCTTCCTCAATTTCACCATTGAGAAAAACAGTGTTTACATCCATCTGATGTAGCTCCCAACCCATGGAAGTAGCTAGTGCAATGATAGATCGAATGGAGGTACATCTGACTACTGGTGCAAATGTCTTGTCATAGTCTACTCCCTCTATTTGTGAGAACCCTCTGGCCACAAATCTTGCTTTATATTTTTCAATGCTTCCATCAACAACATGTTTGATTTTGTAAATCCATTTGGAAGTCACTACAAACTTTCCCTCTGGTCTTGGGACAACATCCCATACATCATTCTTTAGTATAGATTGGTATTCTTCAGTTATGGTATCTTGCCATACTTGCTCACCTGAGGCTTCTCCATGACAAGTTGGCGTTGAATCAATAATGTGAGTCAAGGCTGAAAGGTAGCTTGAGAATCTCTTAGGCCTCTTGCTTTCTCTGGTTGCTCCTTGTGGGGCTTTATGCCCTTCTGCTTCTTCTAAAGTTTGTCGAGCCCAAGCAAGTCTTTTATGTCCAACTGTCATGTCTCTGGGTATATTACTTGGGGCGACCGAATTTGCTGGAGTAATTGGGTCAAATGGCGTTGTTGGCTCATCTGGAACAATATCTATCTCCCTTTGAACTGCTGAACGAGGAGGAGGTATTGTTTCTCCATCTATTTCCATCTGAGCTTCTCTGGATTTCTGGAAGGCTACTTCTTCTTCAAAAGTAACATCTCTGCTTGCTTCAATTTGTCTCTGACCTGGGATGTAGATTCGATATCCTTTTGAGGATTCACTGTACCCTTTTTTTCTGAAGGTTCTAGTTTGGATCTCTTTTCTTTGGGTACATGAAGGTACACTGGACATCCAAATATTCTGAAGTGTCTGATCTCAGGCTTCACTTTGGTGAATGCTTCTTCTGGAGTTATGTTCTTCAGGATCTGATGAGGACTACGATTTTGAACATATACTGCTGTCATACATGCTTCTGCCCATAGAGTCATGGGTAGACTCTGATCATGTATCATTGCCTTAGTTGCCTCAATGATAGTTATGTTCTTCCTTTCAGCAACCCCATTTTGTTGAGGATTGTACAGAATTGTGAGCTCCCTCTTGATCCCTGCTTCAATACAAAAATTGATGAATTCTTTTGAGGTGTATTCTCCTCCATTGTCTGATCTCAATACTTTGATTTTTCTTCCGGTCAAGTTTTCAACATGAGCTTTGAATTCTTGGAACTTGGCAAGGACTCCATCCTTGTTCTTCAGGAAGTAAATCCAAGTTTTCCTGGAGTGATCATCTATGAAGAGTACATAGTACAAGTACCCATTTAAGGATGCAACAGTCATTGGCCCACATACATCTGAATGTATCAAGTCCAAGATTTCCTTGGATCTGTTGTCACTGCTAGGAAAGGATCCTTTAACATTTTTGCAAGGGCACAACCTTTGCAAACACCTTCATGCTGGATCTGGATCTCTGGTAGACATGTTACCATTTTCCTTAGAGCTGGAAGAGCTCTATAATGAATGTGAGCAAGTCTTTTATGCCATAACTCACTCAAGCTGATAGTGTCATGTGATAAGGCTTGAACTGGTTTGATGGTCAATTTGTACAAGCTGTTTTCTCTAACACCAATTACTTTGGAAGAGTTGATATGAGAGTCTTTGTGCCATGCAAGAACTCTTCCTTTTGAGAAGGTAATTTTGTAACCTTTGTCTTCAAGGGCCGAAATAGAGACAAGATTTCTCTTCATTCCGGGTACATATAGAACTTTTTCTAGTTTAAGCTGCATTTCTAAATCTAGTTGGAAGGTAGAAGTTCCAACCCCTCTCACATTATATCTAGCATCATCTCCAAGGACAACATGTAGATGTGTCTCTTTCTCAACGAAGTGTGATAGATGATTTCTAATACCGGTCATGTGCCTGGAGGCACCACTGTCAGTTAGTCAGGTATTGTCATTTATAGGAACCATACATGAGAGTGTTGAGATGTTGATGTCTTCATTGCTTTGGAGTTTTGTACTGAGCTTGCTTCCCATCATGAATTTGCTCATCTTCACAAACCCTTGTCAACTAGGCTAGAAAACCTAACGGCTAGGCTAGGCTAGCACTTTTAGGTTTTGTTGGGCTTATGACTGCCAACAATAAGCCCTTAAATAAATATGATAGCCTTGGTAAGTTGAGGAGCTTCAAGAAATTCTTAGAAATACAATTCATAATTTTCTGCAGAAATTTGATGAAACCCTAGAAACCCTTAGGGTTAAATTTTGAAAATGCCCGGAATTTAAATCTGAGACTTGTTGGAGGTACACTGAAGGAGGCCGCACCCTTCTATGTCTTTTTCAGCCCAAGTGTCCAAGTTTTGAGTGGTGAAAGCTCTCAGAAAAGGAGGCCCTACAGATTTCTGGAAACCCTAGGAGGGCCATACGGTTTCTGCAAATGAGAGAAAGAAGGAGTTGAAAATGCTTGTGCAATGGGATCTTCAGGACCTATGCTCTGATACCATGTTGATTTTTCAATAAGCTAGGTTAAGCATGTAGTTCATTTCAATTTCATCATGTCTTAAACATAAACAAGAATAACCAATTGCAATAACCAAGATCACAAGAAGAAACACCATACACAAGAACACAAGAAGTATCCTGGGAAACCCTTCTCAACAAGGGAAGAAAACCCAACCAAATCCTTTGCTATATTCTTCAAGAGAAAGACCTTTCACCACCAAGAATGACTTAGCACACAAGAGGGCGNTGAAGCCCTAGAAGACTAGCACCCAAGAGAGGTGCGCACCTTTTTCCCAAGTAGAAGTGTTTGCTGAAATTTCCAAACTCACAAGAAAGATATGATTCCATAATGGAGAATCATCTCTTACTTATAGTAGACTTGTCCAATCAACAAAGGTGTCTATTGGCTCAACAGGCCCGACCTCTCTAAGTCACAATATAATTTATTATTATAATAATAATTAATATTAATATTAATTATCTTTTACATTTATTATTAAACATATTAAGGTGGGGCCGACCTGTACCCTTTACATAACAATTAGGGTTATAGGTAGGTCTGACTCTTGAACAATATATAGCAAAGGATCTGATACACCCGCTAGTGCTCATCCAATAGGGGCATATCCATAGGGATGTCATAGCTCTGATTCACTGCATTACACAGAAGAACCAGGTCTTCACACGTTCACATGTGTTCATCCACAGGCACGTCCACTCTACAGATCTGCTTTCCCACTACCACTGACAGGAGAATCATCTGGAGTCTTCTCGTCAACTCTGTTGCTCAGAGGAGGCTATCACATCATCTTCATTTCTGTTCACATGACGATGTGCCCAACACTTTTGGGATTTCACACGTTCACCTTGTGCTCAACCACAGGCACGTCCTAACTCAACAGATCGCTTTTCCACTAGATAATCATCTGGAGTTCTTCTCACTCTCTAAATGGAGGAGGTTATCTCTACGTTCCTAACTCTGTCTCAGGAAGGAACCACATACCCTTCTTAGGGGCTTTCTCTCAGGTTTGTAAGCTGAGAGAAAGACTTCACATAGCTGCAATGATCCACACCTCACAGGTTTGTAAGCTGGAGAATGTCTCACATAGTTGCATTCATCAACATGTCTTAGAGAAGCAACAAGAGAACAATTATGGCAAGATTCCATAACAAACGAATACCAACATATCTTAAAGAATGATGTATAAGATATTATTCAGGGATCAAAAGGGAAGTCTATGGTAAATTCCAAGTGGATCTATAAGATCAAGCATGCAGCTGATGGAAGTGTCAAGAAATACAAAACGAGATCTATAGCTAGAGGTTTCTCATAAACAGAGGGAGTTGTCTATGATGAGACACTTGACCCAGTGAACCCGATACACTTCCATCCGTACTACCATCCATGAGTTGGAAACTATATCAGATAGATAGATTCTTGATGAGTTTGGATTTCAACAAGAGTGTTGCTGATCCAAACCTATATCGTTACAGTGTTGGTGACGAGAGCCTGATCCTGATGACTTACTCAGAAAGCGTTGTTGTTGGATACAAGTAATCCTTGACTTCTGAATTCTAGATGAAGAATCTGAGTATGATGCATTACTTCTTGGGACAAGAAGTATGACAGAGGACCGATAAGATTTTCCTGAGTCAAGGAAAATATACAGTGAAAATATTAAAGAAGTTCAGTATGACAGAATGCAAAATCCACCATGATGGATTTAAAGAAGAAGATTGATGATGATTCAGACGAGACTAATCCATAGCTGATTGCATCACTAATGTATTTGGTTAACACCAGACTTTATTCATGCCATGCAGTGAATGTGCCTAGTCATTTCATGAGTCAACCAAGACAGACTCACTAGACAAAAGAAAAACATGTATGGAGATATATACGAGGCACAATTGGATATGGCTTGAGATATGCCTCCAGTATGAACTTGAGTTTGCAGGATATGCCGATTCATATTGAGCAGAAAGTACAATGAACTAAAAAAGCACATCCCACTGATGTTCTATCGTGAAGTTTTCCATGGTTTCCTAATGCAGCAGGAAACAAAACTCTGTAGCCTTGAGTACCACAGAGGCAGAGTATATAGCATTGAGTGTGCAAAACAATGTGGATTCACAAGCTTCTGACAGATTTACCTGACCATGAGGTGGATCCTATGATGATAACCAAGAGCTGTGAGTAAAGGTCCTTAAGAACCCAGTGTTTCTTGATGGATCAAAATACGATGAGATGAAATATCCTTATATGAGAGATATGATGGAGAGGAAAATCGTACACATGTAGTACCTTCCTACACATGAGCATATTGCAAATATCTTCACCAAATTTACTTCGTGAAGAATGGCTCCCTAGTTGAGAGGGAGTGTCGATAACTCCAACCAAGAAAAAATTCAAAATACATCCGTGTGAGACTTGGCATGATAAAGAATGCCTCCCTAGCTGAGAGGGAGTGTTGATGAATGCAACTATGTGAGACATTCTCCAACTTACAAACCTGTGAGATGTGGATCATTGCAACTATGTGAGTCTTTCTCTCAGCTTACAAACCTGAGAGAAAGCCCCTAAGAAGGGTATGTGGTTCTTGCCTGAGACAAAGCTAGGAACGTAGAGATGACCTCCTCCATTTAGAGAGTTGAGAAGAACTCCAGATGATTATCCAATGGGAAAGGCGATCTGTTGAGTTAGACGTGCCTGTGGCTGAGCACAAGGTGAACGTGTGAAATCCCAAAGTGCTGGGTGCATCGTCATGTGAACAGAAATGAAGGTGATGTATTAGGCTCCTCTGAGCAACAGAGTTGACGAGAAGACTCTAGATGATTCTCCTGTGTGAGGCAGTGGGAATGGAGATCTGTAGAGTGGACGTGCTTGTGGACGAGCATAGGTGAATGTGTGAAGATCTGGTTCTTCTATGTAATGCAGTGAACCAGAGATATGACATCCCTATGGATGTGCTCCTAGTGGATGAGCACTAGTGGGTGTATTAGATCCTTTGCTATATATTGTTCAAGAGTCAGACGTGCATGTAACCCTAATTGTTATGTAAAGGGTACAGGTTGGCCCCACCTTAATGTGATTAATAGTAAATGTAAAAGATAATTAATCTAGTTAATATTAATTATAATAATAGTAGTAATAATAATAATAATAATTATAATGTGACTTAGAGAGGTCAGCCCTGTTGAGCCAATAGACACTTCAGTTGACAGGTTTAGGTTTGTATAAGTAAAAGTAAAATCCCCATTGTGGAAACATATCTTTCTTGTGAGTTTGGAAATTTCAGCAAGTACATCTACTTGGGAAAAGGTGTGCACCTCTCTTGGGCGCTAGTCTTCTAGGGTTTGAGCACCCTCTTATGTGCTAGGTCTTTCTTGGTGGTGAAGGTCTTTCTCTTGAAGAATATTGCAAAGGATTTGGTTGGGTTTTCTTCCCTTGTTGAGAAGGGTTTCCCAGGATATTTCTTGTATTCTTGTGCATGGTGTTTTTTCTTGTGATCTTGGTTGCTGCAACATTATTGTTTATGGTTAAGTGAAATGCTAAAAATGGAATGAACTTCATGCTTAACCTAGCTTATGAAAAATCAACAGGTGGTTGAATATCTTTGTCAGTTTTAACTGTTTTAACAGTTTTGATTCCCTTCTTGGCCAGTGAGGTTCTCCATCCAACTATCCTTTAGTGCCACTTGGGGTTTGTCTCCTTTCATGATCTTTGCACATTCTTCTTGGCTATTCAATTTTTCCATCCCACTATCCTTTTGTGCCACATGGAATTTTCGATTTCTTTTGTTAATTTGAACTTCCTTTTCTTTTAACTGTTCGAGTCTCTTTCTTGGCCATTTAATCCCCTTTGTAGTCGTTGTAAGATGCCTGGATGTTAGTGTACAAAACACAGAACACACAGGTTAATCATTAAATTGATAATTCTATTGAGCTAATCCTCTTTTGGTATTTTGAATTAAACCTAGCTATAAAAGATTTTGGACATATTACTAAGTTCAAGAGCAAGGCTTCAAATTGCACATTAGCTAGGTGTTTGGAGTCTTAATTTGAGGATCGAGATAGATTTCAAAATTGTGACTCGATAGCACATAAGTTTGAAGAGGGAGGCTCCAATTTGAACAATTAGGACCAAAATTGCGAAAATCAGGGCAAGGTTACACTAGAATTCGAGGGAGAGGTCTTGATTTGGCAATCGGGGCAAGGAAAAAGTAACAAGTGAAAAGGGGGATTGATTTGGAAATCGGGTCGACCACCAAATCAGGCTTGGAAAGGATCTTGGTATGACTTAGTCAAGTTCGAAAGGAAGGAAAAGAACATTCAAACAAAAAGTTAAAAAGAGCTCAAATAGAAGGGGTGAAAAATTGATAAGCTGGAAGATATTGAAAGGAGGTCCCAATTTGGAGATCGGGCTCGATCCCAAAATCAAGATCCATCCACACGAATATGGTGGAGGAAGGTCCTCGATTTGGAAATTGGGACTGATTGCCAAATCGGGTTGATCAATGATTCGAAAGGAGCATTCAAAATTTGAAATATTCAAAAGGTTTGAACCAAATTCCAAGGGAAAGTTCGAAGGAAATAGAAGAGGTGATAGGAGGGCCCATTTTGGCAATTGGGCTCGATTTCCAAATTAGGAGATTGATCAAGTAATCAGAGGGAAAAAGGGGCCCAATTTTGAAAATTGGGCCTATTTGGAAATCAGAAGGGGGGCAAAGAAAAATTCAAAAGATAAGTAAAGAAAGGGAAGGATTCTGTGCTTGAGTTTAAAAGAAGGACCCAATACTTGAAAGAAAACTTCAAAAGGGAAGCTCAAAGTTAAAAGAAGAACTCAAGGCTTGAAAGAAGAGTTAAGAGAAAAGGCTCAAATCATAAATGTCAATGTCTAGATACACTCGCAACATAACCATCTTGATGAAATCTTAATGGACCTTAACTCTCCAATTGCACAAGTACAATTGGGGGTTAACACCGTGAAAATATGATAATTTTCCGAAGTTTGAGACACTGCAGTATATCCATACTAAATAGCTATGTTATCGGAAATGCAGGGGTCAAGCTCAGGATCCATGGTTTCAATCTGAATCTGGATCCGTCTGGATCTGCGTGGAATCTGACAGGTGGTTGTTTCTGAAAAAGGGAATCATATCTTGTACCCTGGAGCTGTTTCAACCAAATAGGAGGCGACTTCTACAAAACCACAATGACTTTGAATATGTTAATTACAATGTTGAATGGTGAATGTCAAATGTGTTAATTACAATGCTTTAATGCATTAATTACAAATGCGTTAATGGTCAATATCGAATGCGTTAATCTATCCCTGAACCTTTTATTGCGGGCATAAGGTCCGAAGCAACACCCCCTTCCCTCTATAGCTTAGCCCTTGATCAGTTCCCAACTCACGGGCGTAAGCAACGCCGTTCTCTTGATCATCTGTTCGTTCGTTGAGCAGAGGGGCAAAACAAAGCAACTCGATTAGAGCTCAGGTCTTTCTAAAGCCAACAATTTCTTGTCCCTCTATATTTTAGAAGGGGCACCTCTCCAAAGCAACTCATTTTCCAGGTCGTCTTCTAGTAAGTCTTTCAATCCAGATCCATTGTGAGAGTTGGAACCAGAAGAAGATCGACTGAGCAGGGAGAGCACAAATGGTGAATGTTGAAGACTTCACAAATTCCAAATTTATAATGTATTTATAACTTATATATAATAATTTTAATTATATATATATATATATATAATTTTTTTTTATAAAGTTATATTAATCTAAGTCACCAGACACGGGACACGGAGGACACGAAAATAAGAGTGTCGGACATGGGGACGACGACCCCTGGAAACAGGACACAGAGGACACGTTATATATATATATATATATATATTTAT
>JASDQU010883511.1:36986-50021 GCA_032191745.1 Picea mariana
TCCCCGCCGTATCCGGATCCTGGCTGTTCAAAAGCCTAACGGATCTGTATCCAAATCCGGATCCGTATCCTGGTAACTTAGCTAAATAGACTATGTGACAATGCATTCCAGGGTTAGGAGTCAGGACTACTATGCAAGGTAAAGCCCATCAATAACATGAAGTACAAGTCTCTTAAGATGTAAAGAGAGGTTGGATTCAAGTATTTATACTGCTATCTACCAAAACAATGTGATCTTTATTGAGGTGAACCTCATTTGTAAGTCCTAAAATTGGAATTTATTCAGAAATAAAATGAGACATTTTTAATGTTAATAAGATTTTGTGTCTTGGATGTTTGTGTGATTGTGCTCTGAATTAAAAGCCAATCATTTGGTTGGTGCATGATTTCTGGGTTGACATGGGCTCCTCATTGCGGCATGTTACTGGTAACATCATTTTATATTTAAAAGTCAGCACTTAATTTGTAATGCTTTCTCTCAAGATGAAGGGTTCAGGACCCAGGTCATGTCCTGAACATAATCTTGGGACTTGTTTCATGTTTTAATGGCAGTATGCTTTTAAGCCACATGCTACAATGATCAAAAGGATGCTGGTTTCTAAACATCCTCAATTTTTTTGTTTATGAGGTTTTGTCAGTATGTGCATTGACTAGAGATGTTCCTTGAATGACAGCCTGTCTATTAGATCCATTGCAATTCAATGCATATTTCCTTTTTTTTTAAAGTTGAATCAGTACCATGATAGCAGTTTTCTAAGTGTCTGAAGTGATTTAGAGAGTGCTATTCTGTAATTTATGATTTCCAGTTGCCCAAGTAGTCTGCAGCTATAGTTTCAAAGATGCTCACTGTTTTCTATGTTCCTAATCCATACCTTTCTCAAATTTTGAAGGTGAGTGGCTTGGAAACTTTAAATGAGGAAAATTTGGAATCAGAGATTACCCGTTTTGTTGAAGGCTATAGGCAAGGAAGAACCATCAAGCAAAGTGTCAAGGGACCTTCCTTTCTTGATTTCCTTTATTCGTTAATCAGCATTAAAACTGTGTACACTATTGTTGTCATAGTAGCTGTTCTCATACTTGCCCTTAATATGAGTAGCTCTTAAAGTGAGGGGAGACAAAAGACTATAAAGTCAAGAGAGGCCAGATTGGCTGGACAGAGGCAATTTGATGATGCAAGTGAAGTCGGCACAGATAACACTGAAAGTAGGGAATTTGGAACAGGAAAGAAAGAAGACTGAAACATATATAAATTTGCCGCATGCACGTTGTTGGTACAAGATGGAACTCAGATTTGCAATAAAGATTCTTGAGAACTATCCACATCATTTGCTTCTTGAAAATCATCTTGTAAAATATAATCCACAGTTCTTTCATCTGGATACCTGTGAAACTTGTCTACAGAGGTCATCTGACTGATGGAAACCTTATGTATTTTATTTCTGAAAAGGTCAAACTGGCAAGATATATCTTATACCTGGTGAACTTTTGAACTAAATAGAAAAGTATAGCCACACACAGGTACCAATGTTGCTTTGAAAGAAAACCTTGGTTAAAGAAGATGGTAACAGGTAGTGTACTTTGTTTTGATTCCTTTAGTTGATGTGAGATAAAACAGTGGGAGCAACTTGAAGAAAGCTGTCCATGATTAATAATATTATTCATCAGTAAATTTCATTTTGTGTTTTTGTACCACAATAGCAGGAACAAACAGGCATTTCAGTGGCCAGAAATTGCAATGTATTGATAATGACGACACTTATGATTATTAAACAATGAAAAATGTTCCTTCTTGGGAATTCTATTTATATTTATTATTTTAGTATCCATTACAGTTCATAGTTTTTAACTTTCTGTCATGCAAATGATTCCAAATAATTAGTAAATCAACTACATTTGTGTAAGGATTATAACCATGAATTGCAATTTCTTGCCGAACATTTGTTTGATCAATGTGCTGAACTTAAAACGTGTAAGCTTCTATTTATACGTGCTCTGATGTGAACATTTCTATCCAAATTAAGAGACGGATGATGCACCGTCCAATTTTAACGACTGAAACAGTGGTTTGGTTAACTAAAATATATCTTGCTTTCTGGCTACCAGTTCATGTAGTTCCAATTGGCTTCTGTTGCCCGATTGTCATTGTTTCCTTGTGAAGCTTCTACACTTACTAGTCATGAAATTTAATGACTTGGCTCAGCAACCCCAGAGAGGCACGGAACAGAGAGAACAAAAGAGAGAAAAATTGGAGGCATGGAAAGAAAGGCACGTTAAATTCTGAAATAATCTCTCAACTTATGTTGATATGTGAAAAACGATTTTATAGTACAACCGTAACTGAATAATAAAACTATGGAAACAACTACTTATCTTTTTACATATAGGTTTCCTCCCATGAAGCTATACATTCAACTAATTTACTTTAAATTCCCAAGAATTGAATGACCATAGCCCCTCAGGACCTTAGAACAAAATAATGACGTTGCCTAATCAAATTGGATTATCTCACAAAGGGCATAAATCAACAAATTGGTCAGCTTTCCTTTTTGTTATAGTGAGTCCTGGTTTTGTTTTCCTTTCAGTGTTCTTTTATGTTGCGCTTTTGATTCCTAGTCGTCACTGACTATTCCATGTATCATATCGTTTATTAATTTTGTTCGGCCCAATTTCAAGGGTTGATGCAAAATCATGGTCGAGGAGCCCCCTTGCCTTTAATTTTAGACACTAAAATCGCGATACTTCAAAAAATAGGATTCCGTTTTAAGAATCCGTAGACAAATTTTGCATGAATTTTGTCATTGTTCAGGATATAATCGGTTAGGAAAATGAATCTGGAATGGTCTTTAGTTTTCCCTACAAGTAGAAACACCCTTCAAACTTTGGTAACGTTCTCCGAAAACTAGAATTATAGTAGAGTACAGAGGGATCTGAACAGATAGTATTGTATGACGGTTGCTCATATACTATTACTTGATTGAGTTGAGCGTGTAAATATTCATCCTATTGTTTCATTCCCAGTTCAACTACAACAGTTATCCAGAACAAAAAGTACAAATGATTCTATCAGATACATATTCAAATTCTCACTGACAAATCCGGTTTGATATAATAATGATATGCTGCTACATAAACCAGTTGTTATAGGGAACATTACAGACCGGAATCCTATATCATTACAAGTTGACGCCAGGTATCGTTTTGCAGTGAATGTATCCATAAGGTGATATTGTTGGAGCTAACGTAACTAATGCTAGCCAAGGCTTTATTATTTGTGGTATCATATTTGGAATAAAAGCACGATCATGACTGCAATTGTGAGTCCAGGTTATGAGGGTTGAGTGGGTTCACAGTCAGACTAACTATTGAAATGCTTGGCATATATCTATTTCAGAGATGTGCCTTGATTAAGGATCTCTCATCCCATTGCCTATGCGAATTATATAGATTTCTTTTAGTCTCAAGTTTAGCTAATGTGTCCACCGCAGATAAGCAGAGGGATATGGCCATTAATTTCTGGAAAGTGATTATAGAGTTAGAGCGGTGGCAATCAACCTGCTTAAATTTTTCATATTGACTGATGAGCATTATAGTGGTTTTTGTTATATCGGGTAGTATCCTAACGAAGGATTTTTGGAAAAACAATGGAATTATTGTAATTGTTGCAATGTATGCACTGATGTTTCAAGCTTCAAGAATGCTTGTAATGTTTTAGCCCCTTGAAGCAATGTAGCAATGTGTTCCCAAGAATTATAAGTTGAAAACGAGCGGTAATTGCTTGACAATTTTTGAAAATAGGAAAACACATTTGGGAAACTATTTCTGGTGTTAGGCTGTCTCTAGAACTAGAAACTCATCCGAAGTACAACAAAGCTATCTTTGGGATGGCTAGAGGAATTTTGGTTTCCACTTTGTTGAATTTCATTTAAAAGATTTATGCCACATGCATCAACCTCATGCATCAACCTCTAATAGGGTTCATTTGTCATTATTGCCTATTTTTGTAAATGGGATGTCTTCCATAAAGTTTTCAATTATATACAATCATCTAAAAGCTTAAAATCTGAAGCAAACTATGCTAAGCAAACAACAAGCTATAATTTTCCCTATTGGAGCCATATCAATGCCATTTTCAATTATATGCAATCTATATATGCCTTAAATCCTAAACCAGCTATGTAGGGTCTTCCACTGCAAACAACATGCTATAACCTACCTTACTAGAGCTATACCAAGGGAAGATACATAAATAGCTTGCACAATACCAAAGGAAGGTTAACTTTCAATTTAAGCCTACAATCTCTGACAATTCTGATCTGAACCACTAAGATGGCTCTAACTTGTATGTAAATGAATTTAAAGAACATTTGCAGTGAGATACATTTATAAACACCAAAAATTAATAGTAAAGAGAGGTTAGGCATCTCAAACGACTTAGACATACTAGGACAAGATTGTTGTGTGAAGATTGGCCTATAAATGTCTTTACACCTCTTCAAAGGGTGGTTATGTTACAATAAGGTGATTGTAATCTATTGGATTTGGTTAAACTAGAGAGTATGTAGATTGAGGATACTTTGTGTTAACATTCTGGATTTATCACCCTAACTAACAATGGAATTGGTTTCTGATTAAGGTTCAAGTAGTAATGAATGGTTGATTTTCTCCCTTTTTGATGATTTACTATTTATTGAAAGAAAAAATGAGGCTTATTCACATTTAGGGTAAAAATGATAAGTTTCTCAATTATTGACGAACAATGAACTTATCATGTATTATAGTACAATGACAATGCAAAATTATATTTTTTTTACATAACAACTAGTTTATATACTATTGAACTTATCATGTATGATAGTACAATGACAATGCAAAATTATATTTTTTTTACATAACAACTAGTTTACATACTATTGAGAGTTTATGGGGCTTTTGACACATAATTGATGACCCAAGTATCCTCACTTTTTTGACACCATTGAACACAACAACATTTGTCGAAGTATAATATAATTATGAAAAAATATTGTCTATGGATAATAAACTCTTAAAGAAAAGGTCACCTTCCATTGGAGGGGATTTAGGGCTTTTCTCTCTCGATATGGATAATACACTCTTAAAGAAAAGGTCACCTTCCATTGGAGGGGATTTGGGGCTTTTCTCTCCTGGTGCAAGACCTAATAAAAGGATCATGGATGGAACTCTGAATCAACTGGATAATACGAAGGATGCTAATGATATTGGCCTCTCAGTCAAAGAAGTCTGCTATATTGTGAATACTCCCTCTTTCAAAAAAGTTTTAACCAAAACCCCACTACAAATTCACAATAGTTTGGAGGTTGTGAAAGGGATTGGGGATATATCCAATGTAACAATCTGGAAGAAACCTGTTAAGAAGACTGGAAAGAAAAAAGAGACAGGTGCCATTAAAGGAGGTTTGGCACCTCACATCCCTATTTCTGATACTTCTCTTGTTGAACCTCCTCAGTCCCCAAGGGCTCTTAGAGCACAGAAGCCCGCCTCAGGGGTTTCTTAATGATTCTTATGTCTTATAACTTGTGTGGGGTAGGGGGTGCCCCAACACTGTTAAACCTAAAAAGGTTATTACAGTCTGTCAACCCCGACATCATTTTTCTTCAGGAAACTATGGTAGACAACGTCAAAGAAAAATATTTCTTTATGAAATGCTACCCTAACTGGGATTGTGTGGAAATAGACTCAAATGGTCTCTCTGGTGGCTTGATATCTGGTTGGAATCCGATGAAGGAAGATCTACAAGCTTTTCAAATTTGTGCAAGCATCATGTTAGAAGGTCGTTTAAAAGACCTTTCAAATCCATAGAAAGATATGACTTCTTTTTGGCAGCCCTTGGAAGATAGTGGTTTTTTAAAAGATGAAGGTTTAATAATTGGGGGCGATTTAAATCTAACTTTATCTTCTAGGGAGGTTTGGGGGGCATGTGCAAGATTAAACCCTTTAGCTGATTACTTCTCCTCGATGTTTGACTCAACAGGACTAGTGGATATAGCACCAAGCTCGATTTGTCCAACCTGGGGAAATGAGTGCCCTGGCTCAGAAGGAATCTCAAAAAGGTTAGATTGATTCCTCATGATTGGAACCTTGTCGGGGGACATGATTAGATGTAGATCATGGGTTATAAACTCTTTCCTCATAGATCATAATCCGATATGTTTACAATTTGATGAAAACAAAGAGACAAATTACTATCCCTTAAAGTTTAATCATGCATGGTTGTTGGAACCTGATTTTATTTTGATGGTGCGCAAGACGTGGAATGCCATGGAATCATGGCAAGATACATTAGCTATGAATTTGCTGGTGGTAAAACTCAAGAAATTGAAAGAAGTTGTGGTACTCTGGAAGAAAGAGAAAAGGAAAATGCTCCAAACCAAACTCATGGATCTAGATCAAAAATTGGATGAGGATTTTTTACAGTGTCCCTCACAAGTTTTTTTTCTTGAAGAAAAGGATCTGATGTTATCTCTTGAAAGGAGGAAATCTAAGATTCTTAATATTGAAGAAGAATATTGGCATCTGAAGAGCATGAGGTCTCGCTAAAAAGTGGCGACAAAAATACAATTTTTTTCCATAAATTTGTTGAGTTTAGGAAGAACTTTAATACCATATGGGACATAGAGGACCTGGAAGGAACTATCTAGTCTTCACAGACAGACAGAGGCTCTGCTGCATTTAATTTTTTCAAGTCTCTGTATTCAACAAAGGAGCAGGAAGATACTCTCACTCAACTCCATGTGATAAAGGAAATACCAAGATTCTTTTCGGAAGAATATAGTAATGATATAGGCAGACAAGTAACCCTATAGGAGGTGGAAAATGTCGTTGCAATAATTCCTAGGGACAAAAGTCCAGGGCCAGATGGGTGGACCCATGAGTTGTTTCATCATTTCTTTGACTTAATGGGCAATGACTTGTTGGATGTTGTAGAGGAATCAAGGACTTTAGGTAAGGTTAGTGGATCTCTAAATTCCACATTTGTGGCTCTTATCCCAAAGGATTCCAAACCTGTTATTTTAATGACTACAGGCCCATTGCTCTATGTAACTTTGTTTATAAAGTTATCTCAAAGATCATTGCTTCCAGGTTAAAAGACAAGTTGGCTTTATGCATTTCAGAGGAGCAATTCGGGTTCTTGAAAGATAGGTTAATTTTTGATGTTGTAGGCTTAGCACAAGAATGTATGCACTCCTCAGTTAAGCCTAAGAAGATGTCTTCTCTAATTTTGAAGTTGGATTTAAGGAAAGCGTATGATAAAGTCAGTTGGAACTTTCTTAGAATGTTTCTAATTCAAACATGCTTGAAGTGGGAGGTGTCTCAGTGGATTATGGGTTGTGTTTCAAGTGCAAATTTTGCTTGTCTAGTCAATGGATCTCCAACAAGTTTCGTCAAAGCTATAGAGGCCTTAGACAAGGCCGCCCGCTCTCCCCCTTATTGTTTCTTCTGGTGGTGGAAGGTTTAAGCGGGGTGATGATCAAGGATAGATTTGAAGGAAAATTGATAGGTATAAAGGTGGCTAGAGGTTTATCCATAACTCACCTTCTTTTTGTAGATGATGTTCTCATTTTAGGGGTCGGATCATTAGAGTAATGGGTTGAATTTAAGAAGTTACTTAATCTCTTCTGTCAGGCTTCAAGGATGGAGGTAAATTGTGAGAAATCTTGCTTTCTTCATAATAACTACAAGTCTGAGAATCTATCTAGTATTGAAAATTTATTTGGCATTCCTATAGCCCCCTTAGACTATGGAATGTAATATTTAGCGTTTCGTCTGAAACCCAATGATTATAGAGTCTTTGATTGGTTTTGTCTCCTACATAAAATTGAAAAAAGGGTTGGGCACTAGTCTTACCGCTGGCTTTCACTTGGAGGCAGACTGATACTCATTAAATTTGTTTTACAAATGCTACTAGTCTACTGGCTCACATTAGCAAAGGTCCTTGCAAATATAAAGATTAAAATTCGTCAAATTTTTTCAAACTTCTTTGGAAGGGGGATAGAAAGCCTTCAGGCTTTCATCATGCTAGTTGGGAAATGATCAGAATGCCAAAATCACTCGGTGGCTGGGGCATACAAAATATTTCATGGTTTGCATAAGCTTTGGCAGTAAAATCCTTGTGGAGAGCGTTGTTTGGAATAGGGTTATGGAGTAAATCCATTGTAAGGAAATACTTAAAAGGTGTTGATTTGTTTTTTTGGCTTTGTTATGGAAACTTTAAATGTGTTGTTGCCTCGAACTTCTGGAGAAATTTCTTAAGCACTTTGTCATTACTAAAAAAATGGTTAGTTTGGTCTGTTGGCTTGAGAGTTAGGGTTTTGGTTGGAAAGGATCCCTTCGTGGGAGCTAGAACTACATACAAACTATCGAATGGTCTTTTACAACATATACATTCTCTTAAAATATTCTCCCTAGCACACGCTTGGCATTCCTCTTAGTTAAATTTGTTTGGTTCTCAAGACTAGTTAACTTCAAGCGATCTTTGACTCGTTGGAGATTTGGAAATGGAATGGAATGCCTATGTGTTGAAGCTGAGGTACAGTGGGGTTTCCCTTAGTTGTAAGGATGATTCAATTGTTTGGTCGTGGAATCCAGGTTCAGGTGTTGTAACTGTAAAATCTGCCTATGAAGCTCTGGTTGATCAAAACACAATGGTGGGCCCTGTTTGGTGGCACAAAGCCTTATGGAAGGTACAGGTTCCACTTAAAATCATCCTCTTTGTATGGTTATGCCTCCATGATCGCATACTAACAGGTGAAAATTACAGACGTAGAGGTGGAATTGGCCCTTCTGTTTGTACTATGTGTTTAAAGGATGCAAAGAATACTCAACATTTGTTAGTAACATGTGATGTTTCTTAGACCATTTGGAAGGAAGTATGCGCTCAACTGAATCTTCAGTTTTGTTGGAATTTTATACCGTTGGACGATTTACTGAAGACCTAGATTCTAGTTTTCCTGAGGTAGAGGATGGCTCCTTTTTATGTTTTTTGGGGCATATAGTGTTATAGAAACAAGATTTTGTTTGAAAACTTTTGCAGGAATCAAGATTTTGTTTGAAAACTTTTGCAGGAATGATTATAGACTATTATCGAGAATAATGTTGGCAATTAAGGAATCACCTTGCTTTGTTGAGGATGACAAATTCAACTTTCTGATGAACCTGATATATTTTGCGCAGAGACCTTTAGGCTTTTTCGATGGAGCTACTGTTGGAGGGACCTATGGCATTGGAATTGTCATTAAGTTGTGCTTTGGTCATTTTTTTAAGATACATCTAGCTATTGGCCTTGGTACAAACATTAGAGCATAATTACTTGGTCTGTGGGGGTTATTGAAGTTTGCTTTGAGGATACACATAAAGGACTTAATGGTTGTTGGAGATTCAAAATTCATTCTTGACTGGTTTGATGATAAATCCTGGTTGAAAGTTTTAACATTACAATCTTGGATGAAAAAGATTATTGATCTCAAGGCTTATTTCAACTGGATTCAATGTTTTCATATTCACAGACAGTTCAATTCTGTAGCAGATTCCCTATCAAGGCTTGCTCTAGGGAAAGAGTTTGGATGGATGTATTTTGAAGAAGTCCAAGGAGACTCTATCATTGATTATGGCTCCTTCTACATTTTCTGAGTACCTTTTCAGTTATGATATTTTGTGTCCTCTTTCCATGAAGTTTTCGTTTTTGCCCTTATTCGACAATCTATTGTTAAGGATACATATTTGGTTTAGTATGTGATGGCATTGTTCAAAGCTTATGCTTGAATACTACTATGGATATGGATAGAAATTTGTAATGAGCTTTTCTGACAAAAGCAGTCATGTCTCATGACTCAATATGTCAAAGGATGTACTTTGAGAATTTCTTTTGATTCATAATGAATAGCATTGAAATTGATTTTTCTGTGAAAAAAAAATCTCTTAAAGAAAAAGGTACACTCTACTCTTGATATGGCTGAATTTTGCACACATTACCATCAATTAAAGATTTGGTAAGTATAGGCCTTATGGAGACCATTATTTCATGTGTCAAGTAAATTGACAAAATATAATATAATTATTAAAAATATTGTTTATCGATAATAAACTGAGAGAAAAAATGTACTTTACTATTGAGATAACATGCTTTTGCACACATATTTGGTTATTAGGAGCCTTATGGAGACCATCATTGAATTGTTAAGTAAACTATGGTAAAATATGTATATGACATCAAACAAGAATTTTGGTAAGATTAAATGACACCAACAACAATAAATGCACAATAGTGCTTTGTATTTTTTCACAAGTCTAACAAGTAGATTTTATATTAGAAAAACTATCGCTAAACCATATGGTATTATAAGACAAAATTATGTGGTAGTTTAACCATGGTCAGGTTTCCAAAACTTGGGTCTTGGGTATACTACCTTACAAATTCTAAAAGTTAAAACAAAGTACAACGAAACATAGTAAATCCAAAGAAGAAATCTAGAAAAATTCTTGACCTTGACGGGCATTAGTTTGGATGTCCAATTGGGGCTCAAGTGTTGCACTCCTTGAGTGCACCATTTCGACAATGAAGTTGTGCTTGCGTGGTTGGCTTCAGTGGAAGTTTCCATCAATGCCGAGTGTTGGGTGCATTGAATTCCCAGACTCTCCTTTGTGGCTAAAGAAGGGCCATAAAGGGAGGAGTCCCTTGAAGATTTGATGCTTAGGGGGTGGGGTGACAAAATGACCTCTTGAGGTAGGTTGAGGTGATCCACTATGTGACCAACCTAGGACTTGAGGGATGTTAGATGAGATGCAATCTCTTGCTGCTTCCCTCTATGTATCAACATGAAAGACCTTACTTCCTCCCATTTCTTCAGTTCTAGAATGTCATAGACTGTTCTCACTGCATACTGATCTCTGGTGTAATTTGTTGCCTAAAGTTGTTGCTAAAAACCCTCTTTCCACTTATTCCATTGAAGGGTTCAGTTCATGACACTATGCTAGACCGCTACTATGTCATGTTCATAACTCTTCAACCCTTGTTGCACTTCCTTAATTTCACACAACACACAATGTTTGTTATGGTAGTGGCAATGTGCCATCTCTGTCCTAGATCTGAACAAAATGTCAACAATGCCAAATACCTTGTTTTCCAAGAAGGAAATGCCCAACAATAGCGGAGGCCACATTTCTTGTAGGCATTTCTCAGTGTGCTCTAGATTGAATGCATTAAATTCCAACGTTAACTTAGTATCATCTTGAGAAATCCCACACATTGCTTATAGGTCCACTATCATAACATTCATAAGGGTGTATGCTAGTGATAATGGTATACAAGAGTGGGGGTGATGGGGGACTCTTAATATGCTCTTCTATCATGCTTACATGAAAAATCAAATGTTGACAGTGACATGAATTCCATAGTATGCTTACACGTCATAGGACATGTATGGTGGAAGTTTGATCGATCAACCCCCCCATTTAGCCTAAGTACCCCTTCTTGCAACCACATGCCTTGATTGGCCTATGAGTCGAAGGGATTGCAAAATCACTAGAGTCCCCAATCATGGTAGCCTTTCTTACTCCTTTGTCTCTAAGCATGATTAAGCCTTGGAAAACCATGAGTGCTTCCGTCTTCTTGCTTTATGATTTATAGACCTTAGGGAAACTCTATTTCTGTTTGTCCCTCTAGGTCATAAATGATCCACTTACACCTCCCACCCTTGCACAATAACACTATGTTATCAATGTTTTTTTTTTAATTAAGTCTATGATTGATGATCATTCTAATACCAATTAAACACTACTAATAGAGCCATGGACACCCCTCAAAGTGAGGGGATGAAAATGAACTTTGATGGAGCCTCCAAATACAATCTAAGTGGGGTTGCATCTATATAGACTATTTAGACATAAAGAAAGAACATAGCACTATTTTTCAATATAAATTTAGGACATTGTTCTCACAATCTAGTAGAGATTATATGTCTACTCAAGAATAATTAGGGGATAAATTAGGATAGAAAACTACTTTTAAATGATAAATAGAAAATGAATATTTATTTAGAGATAAAATAGGTCCTCTATACTATGTTCTCAACACATGGATAGAGGAACTTTTAAGGTTAAATATTTTAAATATATTCAATTTTGACAAATGAGGAGAGTGGGGAATAAAAGTTATATATTAAGGGTTCGAGGGAGGCACTATATAGAGAAGGATGCCACGTGAGATATATCTTTTGAAATGAGCAGGCTTTAACCTTGTCTTTTCGACATTTAGGCGTCGTGGATATCACCCTCTTAAGGGGTGGAGGGTGTTCGGCCCTAGTTTATCAATAAACAATTTGGAATAGCTTAATCGTTCATAGCATGCTTGGATGTATTTAGAATAATATTGTTTCCATCATTAAATGTGTGGCACACCACCTATTTTGCATTGCATGGCACATAGGTGTGATGATTATGGTAACGATATTAAATCATTTGTTGCTTTATTAATTGTAAAAAAATACATTTCATTCTGATCTTATAAAAAAATATGGAGAAGAACCATGTATAAACAAAATTAAATTAAAAAAATAGCACAATAAGCACACCACATATGAATATAAGATATAGAGTGGGAAACCTTCGAGTGGGAAAATCTCTTTCAATAATATTCAACAATAATGCATGCAATCGAACATCGAGAATGCTCCAATATTGCTTAACGATACCTCGTCTTTCCCAATAATACATTTTGATCTAGTTTGTATCGAGACGAGATGAAATAAATGAAATATCGAGTAGAGAATTTAATTGAAATAACTTAATAAATAATTAGGACTATCTTAATTATACATATCATTCATGCTTGGGTATATTAAGAATAATTTTGTTTCCATCATGGGGTGTACAAACTATTTTGTATTGCATGTTCATAGATGTGATGGTTATGATAATAATATTGGATTATTTATTGTTTTGTTAATATTGGAATACATATGAATGAATATCATTGCGATGTACATTTTATTAATATGATACA
>JASDQU010883511.1:66926-76949 GCA_032191745.1 Picea mariana
TAACGGTTTACCTCATTGACCGGTAATCAAGTGGTTTCTACCATGTTCGACATCAAGACATCTATTCACATGGTCAAATTCGTACCATGTTGGGGTTGGTAAGAAGACCCTGGGTTGAGCCATCACTCAGATATATGCCTCGCCAAGGTTGCGAAGGAGTTCTGGACTAAGAACACATACATTGTTACATAGATCCACTTTGTATTGGTCGTGGCTATGTCTTGTCATCTCGTAGATCCACTGTGTATTCTTTGTGGCTACGATCAGTTCATGTCATTAAAGTATAGATCCACAGTGTATTTTTGGTGGCTATACCTTTTTATCAATACAATTATGGATCCGCAATGTATTTTATGGCGGCCATATCCTACTGAGTCTTGAGTCATCCAAGCATAGGTAAGGCGCCTTGGGTTTTGAAATATGTCATGATATTTGTTGGATGTTTGTGTGCAGCTTTCGTCAGGTTCTCCGAGTCTATACCCTTGCTTGAACGTCTACAAAGCATTTCAGTCATCAGTTCACATCTTCTGACTTCATACTTTGGGGGGCATTCTGTTACACGTCAAAATTGCTCAGATGGATAAGTGTCGCATTGTCCCTGTCAACTATCGTAAGTGTCACATCTTCCCTGTCAACTTTCGCAAGTGTCACAAGTTGATCATTGGTGTCACAAATGAAGGTCAAACATGGTACCGTGATAACGACACTAAGGAAGCACTTATGACACACCACATGACTCATTTGAAGGAAGAGAACTGGTTTACTGGGATCAAAAGAATCTTGACACCTGAAAGGAGCCCTAAAACACTGGTTTGGAGAGGGAATGCTCCCCTAATGCAGCTGCAGAAGCGCTGGCGCTTGCCTATCATGTCTTAGGAGCGTTATAACGCTCCCAGACCTTTGTGGAGGAGTGCTTCTCATCTTAAGAGTGCTGGTGCTTCCCTATGCTTTCCAAGGAGCGCTACAACGCTCTGACATCCCTTCTGAAGGAGCGCTCCCTAATCTAGGTCAATTGTTAGCCCGTTGAGGAAAATAAGGAGAGGAACATTCAAGATTAGGAGGCTGTTGTACTCGAATTCTTGGTCTCATCAATAGATCCCTGATCTATGGAGAAGGTTCCCAACTGGTTCTAAACATAACTCAAGAGGTTAGGCTCCTCCCAACCTATATAAGTAGGCTCCATGATGGTGGAAAGGGGGAAGAATTGGATATGTGAAACTTATGATCTTGGAGGAAACTTACAGTCAGCCAAAGAAGATTGATCAGTGAAGCTGCTATTATCCAGGTCTTAGATCTTTCAGGCAAGGGTTAGACGAAGAGGACTTGACGAAGCTGTCGCATTCGCATCTACAATTGTAAGTACTACTGTCGTTATTCTCATCAATATGACATGCTTGGCCTGTTTCTTTCTAGTTTGTGTCTAATGTTACATGAGCTTATCATTTAATGGTTGATCTGTTTTCAAGCTAATATCAATAGAGTAGGAAGTAGTCGTATCTTGTTTTTCCTGCAGAACTCAGCAAGGAGAAAAACATTGGAGCGCAACTCGGAGCGTGCAGGGACAAACGTCGATGAAAAGGTACCTCTATCATCCTTCCTTCTCATGTATTAGTTTAGATAGATTTGAGAGAAATTCAGTGTCCACGTTAAGCACTTTTCTGTCTAGGGTTAAGGTCAAGCCCTAGAGGTCGATCTACTTGTCCGCAGGCAGATTTTCTCACAACAAAGAGTGCTCAAGGGATTGGGTGCTTATGCCTCTATCGAGACCTGACCTATCTCTCGTTGAGGTGTCCCTCTTTCGGAAGGATCGATCAACGATGTTGTGGATTCATAGTTGCCTAACCCATGGGCGTTATCAGAGATTGTGGACCTAGGATCGTTCGACTCTGTCGGGGCACTTTGGAGAGTAGTTGAAATTGCAGGTCTTATGAAAATATACGTGTCATCCCGCATCTGTTTCATCAACAGCTCGGTTTCCTGATATAACAATGTACCCATTTCTTGTGAAGCTTGATCTTCAGGGGAATCCCTAATTGGTACCAGGGATATGGGGTATACCATCGCCGCCTCGATGTCTTTCTGGGGATCTCCTATTTCTTCACTGGATTCAGATGTTGCAGTTCCTTCTTGAGCCCTAAGAATTTCCTGAGTTGTTTGCTCCACGTCGCTTGTTCTTCCAAACTCATAGCTTTGAATCTGGTCATCTAGGGATTAACCCTTCTTGACACCACTTCATTCCAGTCTTGAGCGTTCTCAGTGAAAATTTCATCTTTGAACTGGTCATGGGCATAAGGCCAACAAGATGATACCTGTGATGCATGTTGTAGGACCAGGTCCTTGGGATCATGTTTGCAAAATCGACCATTTTGGAACCAAAATTCTAATTGACCTAGCCCAAGTTGCTTAGCATGAGCGGTGTCCTTGACCATGTAGAAGCCAATATGAAACCCAAATGGTATGAAGGCCCGCTTCTTGTCTTTTACTAGAGTTGCATTGTATCCTTGCAAGATGGTCTAATAGCAAATCTCCCCTAACACTAGCCGGTCGGGAACATAAACGGGTAATAAGTGGGGTGCCCCCGTGGTGCCGAAAACCCTGATGTAGGTTTCTCTCTCATCTAAATACCAGTGACCAATTTTGGCTACAACCTTATTTGCTTCATTTGACAGCCTAGGGCATTCTTTCCTAAATAGAAAGGAATAAATGCACGCAATAAACTGATCATAAATAATAGTATAGGACTTATTGTACCTATTTTCCCATAAGATGTTGAAATATACATGGATCGGGAGCTCCAAAGAGTGCCAATGCAGGTTCATCCTAGCAAAAGCGTTCCTTGCACAGATGATGTCTAGTAAATATGAAGCATGTAAAAAGTGGGAGTGTCTCCTTCCTTTGGCACCTGGGCTTGCCTTATGCATGTGCTTAACTGTTTGGATATGATGGCACCCCAATTGAAACCCATGTCCAAAATGGCGACCGTATAAGCTAGAGGCATACAAGCCTCTAAGAACCGGGAGCAATCCTTCTTGCCATGTAACCTACAAAGTAGAGCCATGAGATATATGTATGGTTCCCTGAGGTTGATCTTCGGGTACCAGCCGACAGTCCGATTAGTGAATTTTTTGTCTTCCCTCCACCATGATGCCATGATCTTGCTGGTGTCATGTGATGCATAGAAACTTTGAATGAAATTAGTGCTCAGCTTTATTTCAGGCTCCGTGAGTTTGTAGTAACTCTAAACCTCCAATGGCAGGAAGACCCCGACACATTCGCCATTATCATCATTAATCAAGAATTTTTGTGCATCAGTGTGGTCAATAAGCCACTTCAGGATCTCAATGCAAGGAAATATCGGAGATCATCTTGCCACCATACACAGATAAGCCTTGCAAATATTGGGGAGGACTTCGTCACCGAGCTTCCTCGTGTCAGGATCATTGTGCGGGGTATATTCGAGGGGTTCTTGTTTCTTGATTTCCTTGAACACTTCTTCCCAGTGAGGAGAAGTTGTCTTGTCTCCAATACTTTCCTCCGTGTCTCCAAAAGCTGGGGGCTGGACAAAGGGCTCCTTGGTGATTGTCTTAATGACGGACACTGTCTTGGGAGAAAAATTTAATTGTCTCGCAACTGTCAGGGTGGAGCCTTCTCCTAATTATTATTATTGCATCTTAGGGGCTCTCGATGATTTCCTGGTGGAAGGCTTCTTTGGAGGCATTGTTCCTGTAATGCTTGCTAAGATAATTGCTTAATACTCACAGAACTTTGGGCGTTTCTTCTGGGTTGTTGGCTTCACTCTTCTGTTTGTTCTAAATTTCTTGCTGCGCAGAATGGGACCATGCACAATGACTCGAAAAGGATATAACTAGAGAGGTACTACTAGTCATATCAATCAGTTAATATGAGTAATGAATGTAAATTCAAAATAAATTACCCTCGAATTTCTGCAGATAAACCTTAACTGGTTGATGACGAAGGCATGGAAGAAGATGCACTGTATCGATGGGTTTAATGGATCCTTTTGATTCATTCATGAAGGAGTAACTAATTCATGATCTACAAATTAACTATCAGTTTTGAATGTGGCGTATCTGACACATACTGAGGTAAAAATCTTGTCGCATCATATCACCCTGGTGTAGGGGTCGGGGATAGGCTACTATCTGAGTGCATACTTATATTGATATCCCCTTGATAGAACCTCTGACACCCATGATATCGGGGTTGGTAATCAGGAAAAAGAGGGTACGCAACTTCTCGACAAGCCTTCACTTTATGAGCCTTTATCGTTGAAAAGCGTTTCGGGCATCGGCAATCGGTGATGTTTACTCCTTACCTCTGTGCGGTGCTTACTATTACACTTTTCTTTCGAAACTGAATGGATCGGTCTTCGTTGAAATCCTTCTTGGGACTGCTCGTAGGAAATAAACGATTTCATTGTCCGACATTGATGAAGGTCGGTACTCGGCTATTTTGACTTTCCAAACAATTTTCGCCATCTTAAAACTTTTACTGATGCCGAACCTTTGCAGCGTATCGGGGAAACTTCTGGGTCACCGATTCCTTGAGTGGTTTTCAAGTCCCCTTTATGGTTAACATGAATCTTCGTTGCAAGTTCAAGTAAACTTTAATTAGTTCATTCAAGAAACATATGAGATAAGCAAAGGTATCAGTTACGTAACTGAAGTGAAGACCGTCGGTGCAAAATATTGAGTGGTACCCAAAAAGAAAAAGTCATAGACCTTTTTAGTGTGTGTTGAGTGCTCAATAGGTTCCTATCCTATGTCTATGGGTGGAGTGGGGTATACTCGCTCCACAGGATTCACGAATGAAGAGGTGGGTAGATCTCATGGCTCGACATGGAGGTGTTCCCATCGTCAAGTATGTCGATGTCTTCTTCCAATGGCCGAGGAATCAACTGCTCATGGTGGAAGATTATGCATATGTTGGGGTAGATTTACATGGGGATCCAGATCTGGCTCTACCTGACAGGTCCCAGTGGGGGGACATTGGTAAGAAGGAAATGTTTTGTTTATATAATGTTTTTGTTTTTTTAATGATATAAAATGTATTTTGTGTTATTTATTCGATGACTAATCGAGTGCTCTCATCAATGAAGATGTGGGGCCTTATCGTCTGTCGGGATCATCTCCCATATAGAGGCGTGAAGAGAGAGGTTCTCTTGCAAGAGTAGATGCTACAGACCACGAGGCTATAAAACAAAACCTGGAGGGACTAACCATTCATGTCCCTGACGCTACTGTGGATGAGCTCCCTAGGCATTACCAACGCCACACAATGGGTGTGTTTACATCTATTGGTGGACTGCTCCATAGAGTAGCACAAGCAGTTGCTTGTTATAGTGAGCAACATCCTTGATAATTTTTGTACAACAATCCATGGGCTTCACATTTTTGATATTTTGGTCTTCGGACAAAACACTTTTTGTAAAATTTTATCATTATAAATATAAAGTTCCTATTGGCTTACTTGTTTTTGTAAAAAGTGTGATTGGATTTATAAATGTCTCAAATGTATGTCTAACACATAGTTATCCAATGCATCTGTCAATGTATTTAGACATCTAGGAATGTGTTGATATTCAATATAATCAAAATTTCATTCCGAGAGGCAAATTGGTAAATATACCCGTAACAAAGTAGGACTTCGGATGGAATAAATGCTACTCAACTGTAGTACTACTAATTGTGAATCAAGTCATACAATAAGATGACATATTCCAAGTGAAACGATGTCAGTTAATAAATCGACAAATGCATTTTATTCTGCGATATTATTAGTTGCATGACCAAGGAAAACACCATGTAGATTGATCAATTCATTCGTAGGTGCATAGATTTCCCAAGCAGTAGATGCTAAGTTTTGAGTACTGCGACTAGCGCCATCAACGAAGCTGATATAGGGTAGCGAAGATACCGACATCTGGAAACCAAGCACAATGCAAGGTAAGTAGCTGGAATGTGAAACCAAAAAATGAAAAAAAACACACAAGATTATGATACACTAAAAATACACAGCACTCATGCAAAAATGATTTAAGCATAACACTTCTTCAAGTAAAGCCCATTTCTGGGTTCACTCAAAGGAATTCCATCGTAATCCACCAGTTCATAAGCCACTTTTTCCAACACTCGTTTCAAAATATAAGGACCCCGCCACATGGGCTCGAATTTACCAGCCCCTAGCAAATCATGATCTTGCTGGTAAAGAAGAACTAGATCACCTTAAAAAAAACGCGTGGTTTGACATGCTTTTCATATTAAGCTTTGACACGTTTTTTTCTGAGTTTCAATAACTAAGGTGACATCACGACGGGTCTCATCTAATTGCATCAAATACAAAAGACATTCCTCTTTAGCTGAGGTGTTAGTGAGAAGTTCGACAACTAGTTTCAAAGATGGGATTTCACATTCAATCGACAAAATTGCTTCAATACCATATACTAACTGGAAAGGTGTGAACCCTGTGGTAGACTTAACGAATGTTCGATAGGCCCACAATGTTGAGAACAACATCGTGTGCCAATTTCACTTGTGAATTCCTGCCATCCATCGAAGCATAGTAGTGAGAACTTTGTTGATTTCTTCAACTTGTCCATTGGCATGTGGATAATAGGGGGTTGAGTTTTCATGTCGAAGACCCAACTTCTCGGTAAGTTCAGACATCACGAAATTGTGAAAATGACTACCGTGATCAGTAACGATGGCTTGAGGGACACCAAATCTAGTAATGACATGATTGAATATGATGTAGTTTTCCTAGTATTATCAAATGTAGGCATCACCTCGACCCACTTGGTGAAATAATCCACAACTACAATAATGTATCCATGCCCCTCGACGAAGTGAGGGTTACATGTCATGAATTCAATACCCCATTCAGTGAATGGACCGACAAAAACTATAGGGTGAAGAGGAGCAGGGTGATATCGAATCTTATTGTTGTAGGTTTGACAAGCGTGGCATTTATGGATGACAGTAATGCAATAATTAAACAATGAAGGCCATAAATAATCGGCTCATAAGATCTTTTGGGTAGTGACACACCCAGAAATATGACCACCACATACTCCAGAGTGATAGTCATTCAAATCTTTATTAGCTTCATCATAGGTGAGACATTGTCGAAATATGGAATCAATACCACGACGGTAAAGGGTATCACCAAGGATAATTTATCGACGGGCTTCATACCAGATACAACAACGATCTGTGCTAGAAATACCAAGCCGAAACTTTTGGGTCTGGAGATAGATGATAATATATCCATACCATATGTCGTCAAAACTAATCAGAAAGAGGGATTTGTCAGGTAAGGAATCCTCTGCCATAGTTTCTATTTCAGTAGAGGGAAGGTCACATATCAATTAGGTGAAATTGAAAGACTTCTTTGACTTGGCGCGTTCAAACTCCAAATCAAACTCTTGGAGAATAACTATCAATTTAGAGTACTTTCTCCCCAACAATTGTCGAGTAAGGATATGTTGCATGGGGTTACAATCAGAAATGACTGTGGTTCTGTGTAGTAAGATGTAGTGATGAAAACGTTGAACAATTTGAACAACTGCCAAGGCCAGTTTCTCCACATGTAAATATTTGGTTTCGGTAGTCATGAGACTCCAACTCAAATAGTATATAACATGTTCATTGTGTGAATCATCCTCTTGGACTAAAAACATAGCAATGATAGAGTCCAAAGCAGCTAAGTACAGGAAATAATCTCGACTATAATCAGGTGGAAACAATAATGGCATACAGCTTAAGGTGAGTTTCAAAGCTTCAAATTCTTTGGTGGCAATGTCGTCCCATACAAAATCATAACCTTTCTTGAGAAGACGAGTAAATCCTTTCGTTAATTTAGCGTATTCGGGAATGAATCGACGTAAAAATTTTGCCTTCCCTTGCAAACTTTGGAGTTGGCATAGAGTGGAAGAAGGAGGAATATTAAGAATAACCTCAACCTTCAAGGGGTCTACCCTAATCCCATGTATATACACAATAAAACCAAAAAGTCGCCTAGATTCCACACAAAAAACACATTTCTGTGGATTCAAACGTATGCGATAATAACGACAACGTAGGAAAATGGCCCATAGATGTGCCAAGTGATCTTCATGACGCATGGAATGCTCCAGTAGATCGTCTATATAGGGTTGTACGATGTGTTTAATGTTGTGAAAAGCGTAATACATAGCGCATTGAAAAGTTGCTCCAACGTTTTTGAGACCAAAAGGTAGTTTCCAGTATGCGAAGGTTCCCCAAGGGAAAATAAAAGCAGTCTTATGTTGATATGTAGGTAAAATATTGAATTGATTATAGCTAGAGAAGCCGTCCATCAAGGAGAATATTTCAGTCCCGGCATAGTCGTCAACAATATGGTCAAAGAAATGGTTTGGATAATTGTCTTTGGGACAAGATTTGTTTATATCCCTATAATCTACACAAACGCAAATCGTGCCTTGTTTCTTGTTAACCGAAACAAGATTGGACACCCAATCGGTCAAACCACGGGATAGACAAGGCCAAATTTAAGAAGTTTTTCAACTTCAAGCTTAATAAAGACGACTTTATGTGGATGTACTGGGAGAAGTCTCTATCGAATGGGTTTAGTGTTCGGGTAAGTCTTAATCTCATGCACAACAATATCAGGATCGATACAGGGCATTTCTTCATAAATCCAGGAAAAAATGTCACAAAATTCTTGGAAAATGGATTTATAAGTGTGGACCTCATCAACAGAACATGAGGCACCGATATGAACATTTTCCATGACTCCCGGTTTAATCGATATGTCAAGAGGAATGGTAGGTGAAATATTACTCAAGGTCCCTTCATACAAAACATAGTGTGTTGATTCAGAAATAGAGGAAATAACAACAACGGTAGATGAAGTCGAAATCCATTGGTAACTCTCTATGGTCTCACGTTCTAGGAAGAGAATAGAACAATGATGCCCATCATCCCATGGAGTATCTTCCATAGACATGATCGTCATGATCATCTCATCAATAGGAAAGGTCGCGTGGAATGGATCAGGAGATGTATCACCGAGAGAAGGAGGAGAAGGGGTTGTTGATTGAATAACTTGATAAGATGATTCCACCGGACTTAAAGGCATTCGGTCGCCATAATAAAGACAACCACCAAAGCTAGGTACTATCCATAGGTCATAAGACTTAGGGGTTTCACAAACAGAGGTTGATATCATGTTAATCAAGGCGACAAAAGGAGGAGGAATATTGGGTGGCAGAATAGGAAATGTACCCATCAAGGTTGAATATTTTAAAAGACCCACGCCGACATTCTCATAACCGGGAGGTGTTTTCAAAATAAAAGGTACGTTTCTAGTACATGAATCGGAATTAAAGAAGGCCAGTTGATCAATAGTAATGACTTTTCCTTGGTGTGGGAAATGTAAGACACAGAAAAGAGTAGAAACAACTGCGTGCATGGATTTAATCCAACTATGGCCAAGTATAAGGTTGTAATTGAGAAGTGCATCAAAGACCTCAACCTCGACATTAACCGCTTTACCTTATAACATAATAGACAACGAAGGAATAATACCGTAAGGTTTAAACCCTATACCATTAAAATCTTTAAGAGTATTGTGCAACTCGGTAAGGGCAGGAGAGACAATAGCTTTCCAACAAGTAACAAACATAACACAAGTTGAGGCTCCTTCGTCAATAATGGTTCGACAAATATTCTTATTTTCCACAACAACTTGGATCTGAAACACTAATTGAGGAGGAAGCGTTGGAATATGATCTTCCAAGTCAAATATGATCAAATTGGTATCGGTAGAATCAATTCCACCAATAGCCTTTAACAACACCTTTCATTGAGTAGGTTTACTTTGAAGGACTTCGAGAGACGACATCGCAGAGGGTGCTTGCGCAAGGTCTTTTACAATACTGTAGTTTTGGGCAACACGTGCGTGAGGATTAAATGAAGACTTTTGAACAATGCCCTTGGGAGGAGGATGAAGAAATGCATATAG
>JASDQU010883512.1:0-13060 GCA_032191745.1 Picea mariana
ACATGAATTTTGTTTCTTTGTCCAGTCTCTAGAGTGATGAGCCACTCCTAGGCACAAAACCACTTGAGGTGCTTCTTCAATTAAGATTAGAAAGATTAATTTCCAATATGCTCATGATAATTGTGAGGGTGGCAATGGTCAATGAGTGAGCAATGTGTTCCATTTTCTATGTAGGTCACCATATGACACTTTTCCATGTTAGGTAACTTGCCACCATTTTGTATATCACTACAAGGAGAACACCTTCTTGCCAAGGTTTTTATGGAATGTCCCTAAAAAAATCTTCCCTTAACTGTTTATAGAGGAGGTTGTTAGCGAAGGAGGGTGGACGAAGGATTTTACGTATTTTTTTTTAGTGTGCCTTTATGGTACATACGCACCGAAACAAACCTAAAACATACAACATTGGGGCTTAAATATTCAAACACACCATCACTATTCATAGTGGAGGCAAGTGACTATAGGTTTTTGCGAACATTTTTTTTCTTCGGCCACCTTGAAGGTATATACGCATTGACAATTTCATGAACAATGTATCATTTTTACATCCAGGTTCGAGTAACACCACCATAAGTGATAATCAAATGATATGCATCAAAAAAATCACCCCAGTGTCATTGAACAATACACACTAGTATTTTCATGGACAATACAACACTGGCACGTCCATGTTTTAGTAGTACCAACATACTTTAGAACAAAATTACATGCACCAAATAAATCACACTAACATCATTGAACAACACATCCTGGTGCATCTCACTATCGAAAGAAGCATTGTTTTAGCGTAAATAAAAAAAATCATCAAACCGATTTTCATTGTTACAATTCATCCTGTGTTTCCAAACTCTCAAACAAGAACCAATGCTCACCTTTCTCCTTAATACACCTTGTTTTTGGTGTTCTACATCGAATAGGATAGCTCCATTGGTGGATCCACACATTTCCAAATTTTGAAAATTACCATGAATTTTCGATTTCTCTCAAAGGTGCAACCATACTTCCTCAGGATAGAAGAGACTATGTAAATTATTTTTTACCTTCCTCTTTACATTTTCATCCAATCAAAATTACAATTTATCTTGAAATTTCACATTTTTATTTTATTTTTCCTTTTTCATGAGGTGCACCGAAACAATTTGGATCGCCCTAAAGTGGTGCATACTACATTAAATGCATAGTGAGAACCACCTATAGTGCATATTGTATTAAATACACACTTCACATTATTTTCGATGAATTTTTATATGTCCTTAATGATTACATTCAATCTAGCACATTGTGATAAGTTACTAAAAAAACAAAGCGATGCATCCTTTGGATCACCCTGACACTAGTGAAAAATGGGCTTATACCCGCACCAGACCATTACACTTCATTAACCACAACTCTAGCTCAATGACATACAAACCTTAACCTAGTAGTGCACCAAGTTTAACTAACCGTGTCGACGCGTACTAGACAAGTAACCCGCCAGCATGTCAATGTTCAAATGCACCGCCATACTTTATAAAAAATACATGCATTGAAAAAACTACGCAAATGTATTTTAACATTATGCACCAACGCACTTCACTTAACTAACAACACCACTAACATAATGATTTATAAAATTTAACATAGCGGTGCAACCATTGTAATCCAACACACTGGTATTATATACAAAAATGCACTGGGACATATATTTCTTGAATTTCCATAGAGGGGTGTCTCATTAGATGCCTCACTCATAGTTCTCTCTCATTTACAACACAACAAGGAACAAAATGATGGTTCTCCCCTATGACAGTGGTACCAGTGCATTAATATTAACACCTTGCACTGGTTCATTGTCTCGTTTCCGTGGCTCCCTATCATCGATGTTGTCGACAAAAAAACACACCATTAAACAAAACACTAGTTCTTCAATAGCACAGTAGAACCAGTGTGTTTATATTAACACATGTCACTGTGTAAGTTCATATACAATAATTTCACCAGTCGACACAGATGGATCAAAATAATGCACTGGTAATGCATAGATCACGACATCGAGCCAAATTTTCACAAATTTATAGTGCAGTACGCCATATGGTAAGCATCGATGCTTTCTATTAATCAAATGCTTTTCCAAATTTTTGAAACACAAATTTCCTTCGCGGTGTGTCAAATAAATAAAACGCATCGGTGATATGTACTATGACACAATGAAAAAAATACATAATAATTTACCATCTCGGTTCAGTTTTTGTGATGGCTCATTACTAGTGTGTTATAATACAAGCACATCACTATCAACGCATACAAAGCTCTAATGGAGCCTCGATGTGGTTAAGTAATTTGTACCAGGAAAAATAGTTTAAAAATTATCATTTGGGTCCGCATTTTAGAATGTGCCTATAAAGGGTGTCATGAAAAGACAATGCACTGGTTAAAATAATTAGGTGCATGAACTAAAATAGAGTCTTTGCGTTTAATATATCTCACTACATCGCATGGTTTCACACCAACCCTAAACCGATGCACTATATACCACAATGCATCACTATATGTATATCGATGCTCGAATAACAATAACATAATTGTGCACTATATTTAATAGATTTATAATTGGTGCCTTATGTTTGATAAGGAACACCGAATGCAATGCATATCTATTTTTTAATAGAACTACCAACTTTTTCACTTAATTTTTGCAAACATAAACTATTTTCATTTTTTGATAAATACAAATTAGTTATATATGTTTGTGTTTTATATTTTAAATTCATTTTATCTATATATATGTGCCTAAAAATGACTTTATGTGAATCATGTATGTTGATGATGCTCAGTGCAGTAGTAGAAACAGTAGCTGTAACATCCAAAAGAAAAAAAAAATAATTCACAATCTACATATGCAAACCTCCACAATTAAATTTTGTGGAGGTTTTTCTTTGCGGAGGCAAAAGCATAGGTCACTCTTTCGTGCCTCTCATAATTTAGTGCATGGACTCAATCCTCTACCATATCTTCAATTCTTTACCTTTCATCTCCTCCTTTGTGGGATGCTTGAATTTTTCCAAGATACCGTCCTTGTCATTTCTGTAGAAATAATCTAAACTAGCATCAATTTGCTTGTAAATTTCATACCTACACCTCCTGTTTTTCTCCTCGAGGGGGATTATTGAATAGCGTTTTGAAGTATCTATAACTAGGGCCCTTTCTCATGGGACCAAGCACATCAACTTCGTTCCCTTACGAGTTCATCATCTTGGTCCCTACTTTGACATAATTAGGATTACCAAGCTCTGCGATCCTAGTTTCCTAGTGCCCCTTTGTCTTGTTCAACAACAAAGGAACTGGTTAGATGTATTAATTATAGCACTTTGTTGGCCTCAATATTGACCTAACATCCATATTGTATATTTAATAGAATTTAAGAAGCACATATGGAAAAACAATCGATGATCCACAAGATTTGTGAGCATGTCTTATCACTAAATATTAAGCATTTCCTTGGCCTCAGACTGCTCCTCCATGAGATATTATCCTATGTACTTACTAAAATGTTCATCATGTTTTATTTTCTTCATAACCATGTGCTCAATTTCTTTCTCATCCATAATAGGAACATGGGAAAAAACTTATCCAAAACCCTAACCCTCACCTAATTAGTCTTGTTTGGCTTCTTTCCACATTGCTTTTCCTCCTACATGTTGTTTTTCCTTCTTTTTTTGCATGCTTCTTTCTTTCCACCTGTTTCTTGTGATCCCACATTAAGTCTTCCTTCACACAATTAGGTCTTTCCTCAAAATAAATCCTTCTTCAAAAGTAGGCTTGCGCCCAAAATAGACTTCCTTCTAAAAATATGTCTATGCCCAACAAGCCCCCAACACTAACATGTGGCTCATCCCAAGCCACTAATGTGGTGTGCACTCCCTGACCAACCTCTTCCAAGTAGTGAAAATTCCCTTCTAATTCTTCCCCTTTTCCTCGAGCTTTCACAATTTTCTCTATAAGCTCATCCACCCTCTACGTTGTGATATGTTCCTTGAGAGACTCTGTGCTCTCTACATGACCCTGAGCCATTCTTGTCTTCTTCTCCTCTAGTTCTATAATTATTTATGTTGCTTTCTCCTTGAAGAGTTCCAACTAGGCTTGTTTGACATGTTTGTTATTTTGCACAGTCTTCAATTTTGTTTGCAGGGTCTTTATCTCCTGTAGGTCCTTCAATCGCTCTACGATGCTCATTGCCTTTGGTCATTTCTTGAAATCCTAGATTGTAGTCTTGATCTCCTTTTCTTGTTGGGATAATTGTTTGACCCTATTAGCTTCTTCCAATGTCATCCATAGTTGTGTGGTCTTGTCAAAAAGTTGGGTGACCTTTCCAGCTTCTTTTTCCATAAGTTCCACTTGCAAGGCTGCATGTTGTTCCCTTTCGGTTGTAACTTAGGGAGGATTATTTTGTGTTAAATTTTATTTAATCTCATTAATCTCCTTATTATAGTCCTCGAGTGTCTGTGCGATCATTTTAATCTATTCTTCTACATTTCTCATGGCTTCATACGTACTGTTTGGAATTCTTGTGAAGACTTCCTTCAGCTTCTGCTCTAGGTTATCTACATATTTCTTATCCTCTTTTATCTCCAACTTGACCTTCTCTACCACCAGTTCTAGTGCATCCTTTCCATTTCTAGTTACCTACAATTCTGTCGTGTCTATTCTAGCTCGCAATTGCACTTCCCATGTGACACTGACTTGTAGATTATATAATGATTTTGTTGGTATTTTAGCCAATACCAACTATACCTATGCCAGGTCTTTGAGTGGCATCTAGGCTATCGCCTCGTCGACTTGCAACATGTTTGTTGTTGTTTGGAATCTCAGGATTTCTTTCACTATGGTTTGGACTGTGTCTTCTTCATTATATGTGGTCCTGTCCTCTGCTTTTGTCGCTCGAGGGATCGGTTTTGTTCCACTTTCTTGCATCTACACTACTTGTATTTGTTGCAAGACTTGTTTAATATTGTCCAACTAGTTCCGTATCCTTCCTCTTTGGTTCTCTGCCTCTTCAAACTCCTCTGATGCGTGATCATGTACTCTCTCTATGATAAGATCTCCATCATCCTAGGTGATTGTATATTCCAGGATTTTTTTATGGGTCTTGGCCTTCTGGCGTGACCCACTTGTATATATAATTGGTCATTTGTGTGGCCTTGTCTCTCGTGGAGTCATTATTGGTGGGTTTTGTTGCATCATGTTTCCCCCCTTCCTTATTCTTCCTATGATGGGGAATTGTCCTTCCTTCCTACCTGCCCATCCCTATTTGTGGCATTTCCCTTCTTTTGTTGCGTTATCTTTTGACCGAGCTTCACTTGGTGTGTTGGTTTCTTGGTTGTAGTACTCCCTCCTGCAGATGTCTTGGATGAGATTGCTTCCAATTATTTTCCCTTGGGAATCTCCTTGGTAATGACTAGGATCTTCAAGTTGTCTTGCTAGTCTTTCATTTTCATTTCAACTTCCTCTGTGTTGATACATAATCGAAGTTACATCCATGTTTCTTTGGATCTCTGCGTGCTTGGATCCACATGTTGTGTCACGTAGCCATAAAATTGGTTATTCCTTGGTACTGTGCCACTACCTCGGGAGATATTCTCCAAGTGTTGGCTATTTTGTCTTGTATGTCGCTAAGACACCAAGCAAATGTGTTGGCATTACCACTTCTTCACTTGGAATCCAAATTGATTCCCAATGACGTGTACCTTGTTTCACGTCATCGTCCTAATTTGTCGTAGAAATACAAGTAGGGAGGCTCTTTCCAACTAATTAATGCTATCAAGATCATGAGCCAAGAGTAATGGAACTTTGTTCCCAATTCCTATGCATCCTTGGTACCTAAAAAGGATTATAAAGAGAAGTCATATGGTTTTCTCCAGAAAGGGTTTCCACATAAATCTTGTGTTTCTTGTTTTGTAGTTAATCAATCTCATATGTGATTGTTTTCTTATAGTTGATGAATGTTCAAAGAAAGAAATACAATTTTCTTATATTGACTCACCCTACTCTCAGTATAAATGTGTGCTCAACAATATGATCGACATGAGATCTAATCGAAAAGACCTAACATCAATATATGACCTTGACTTAATGAGGGAACAAGAGGATCATACTTCATTGGTCATAGTTCCGTAGTCAAAGTAACTATTTAGGAAATTTGCTTGGAACTATCATGAACACATACTCTCACTAACAATAAATTTAAACGAAGGCATCGGGACATGAACTTGGTCAAAGTTTTTCTCTATCATAGTCCCTTTTTCCAATAGGAACTCTAGCCAACATTTGACCAAAAAACATTGGTTAGAGTTCCTGACCAACCAAAACTTTGAGTAGGGACTATGAACTCTGATCGACATGAACTTTTGTTGGATTAATTATTTTTTATCCTACTTCCTAGTCAAGGAAGCTCTTTGGAACTATAACCAATAGAAACTCTAAGTGAGATGACAAACATTAGGACAACAACTCATACCGATGTCATATACAAAAATATCGTAGTTCGTCATAGTTCCTTCATTAAAGAACTTATTAATAGTTCCTAGCAATTATTGGTTATATTTCCTTCATTAATATTTATGTGGGGCCTTTGTTAATAGTTCCTAGTTAGAAAATTGCGTGGAACTATGACAATAAGAACTACTACCATCATATATTTTAATTATATAAATATGATATCTCTAATTTTTTTCTTCATACATATAAATATATTTTTATTTTTATTTTATCTATTCCTATTATAATTGTTACAATTTATTTGTTTTTAAATAATCAAGGGATATGAGAAAAAAAGTTTATTATACTTGTCTTTTAATATTTTAATATAATAGTTGTATGCAATTCAAAACTAATAGTTAAGGCAATGATGGTAGTTGTATGTAATCCAAAACTAATGGTTAAAGCAATTATAAAACACTTAAAATTTGAAATAAAATATTATTTGTCTATAATTTTTAATTAGTATTTATTCATATATAAATGTGTTATTTTTAAAGTAACATTGGGTGGAGCATTTCCATTGAAAATATGTATTACCTATAAGTAACATAAATGTAATATATTGTTGGACTTCACATTAATGTTATATCATTTTTTCATTCAAAATATTTGAAATCAATTTTTTAATAAAATTATAATTTAAAAATGTTAATTTATATGAATGTTGTAATTATTTTCAAAATTGCCTAATCCATTTATGCAAGAGAAATTTGAGTTGCCAAATTTGTAGCTAGTCAAATGGTCTAAAAATGATCAAAATGTTAATTATGTCTGTTAATATTTTAATATAATAATTGTATGTAGTTCAAAACTAATAGTTAAAGCAATCATAGTAGTTGTATGTAATCCAAAACTAAAATTTAAAGCAATTATAAAATACTTAAAACTTGTAATAATTTATTATTTGCTCATAATTTTTAATTATTATTTATTCATATATAAATGTGTTATTTTTAAAGTAGCATTTAAAGTTCCCCTGAGAAATTAGAGTTGCCAAATTTGTAGCTAGTGAAATGGTCTAAAAATGACCAAAATGTTAATTATCAGGCCCTTGGTCCACCAATCTAAATGTTGTTAGGATGTGATGTTAATTAGTTCCAAATTAGCAGATGTCATATTATGATAATAGTATTAGCTAACGTTCAGCCATTTGAACCCTTATAAAAAAGACCCTTGAGTTGACATTCAACCATTTCAACCCTTATTAATTTCTAGATCTTGAGGGGAGTTTTAGGAGGGACATAATTGGTCAGTTTAAAACAAGGAGGAAAGGAGGGTTTTGCGGATCTGTGAGTATATAATCCAGTGTGATTCCTTGGCTTGTTGAGTAGCTTCCAACCAAGTCTGGGGGCATGCAATCAGAACATGGACATGAATTTCATCTTTGAGGCCACTGATAAAGAATTCCCTAAAGAAAGCATTTGACATGTCCTCTGTTCTAAAATCCAAGTGTTCAAATGAGGAAATAAACTCTTCCACTATCCCAGATTGATTTAACTTGGTCAAACAGCCTAAATGGTGGGTGTCAGAGTCAAAGCGATCATAAAGTTCGGCCACAAAATGTGTCCAAGCAACATACCCTTGGCATGCCCTTTTTTCCATTACCACCATTTCCATCGTTATGGATCTATATGTAGGAAACCATAACGAAGCTTGGATAAATCATCAGTGATTCCATGCAAAGAGAAATAGTGTTGCAAGGGAAAAGAGGCTTCCTCCTCTTTAGTCACAACAACTTTGATAGGAGGAGGAATAGGAAGGCCTAAAGAAGGAAAATATTCTAAGCACTCTAGTCTAAACCAGTTTACAACATCAGGAGAGGCAAGGGTTTCAAAAAAAAATTCTTTTGATTTGGGGTTAAAAGAAGAGTAATCAACAGGAAAATTTTCAAAATCCAAACTTATAGAAACTCCAGTAGAAGTTGAACGAGGAGAATTTGATATAGCTATTGGAGTCTTAAAAGTATAATCATGTAAATGACTAGAAGTAACTGGTACATCAACTGAAAAGCCTTCTTGAGAAGTATTTCCTTTCTTGATAATCCTCTCTGGGTTAGCTTCAGGTGTTGCCATAGGTAGATGTGGAGTAGACCTCGTGTGTCTCCCTTTGGGAGCCACAACTGAAACAGTGGAGTCTCTAGTTGCAAGCTGCAATCTTCAATGTATTGATTTCTAATGCACCTTCAGAATCAATATTTCTTTGTTATTGAATCCCAGGGAAATATCTACAATTCGTTCCTCGGAAGCGATGCCAAGAATTTTATCACTGAGAGTCACCCTCAGAGTGCAAAAGGATAAGCCCAGTGCCCATCAAATGTTTTGCGGATCAAAAATAATAATTAAAGGTGAAATGGACAAAGCTCAACATAAGAATGTTTAAACACATAAATATGGGCTAGCATGCATAAGAAAATGAGGTTTTGATTAACTTCAATCAGTTCTTAAAGATAAAAGTGAATAGAAGGAAGAATTAGCGAGGAAGGTGGATAGTTTTGCTATAAGAATCAAGCCTTCAAGAAACTAGATGAAAGAAAACTCAGTCACAAGAACCTCTTGATCTTAATGTTTAAAAAACTAAAAAACATTCATAGCAGCATTATAATCAAACCTCCATTATAACACAGCCACAACAACTCATATGGATCTTCCAATAATGATCATTTCAGAGTAAGAAGAAACAAGATCATGAAAGGAAACTGACTTCCATTAATGAAAATGTCTCAAGTCTCATACATAACCAGAGAACAACTTTGTTTAATCAAAATATTACAACTAGGGAGTTATGCTCAACCATCCCACACCTTCATATTATTTATATGATGTATTTATAATCAAAATAGTAGACAACAAGTAGGAGTGTGAGTTGGTATTCCTATCCTAGGATCCTCCACCTGTCCTGTTCCTTCTATCAGAAGGAAACTTGGGTCAGTCTCGGCCTACAAGAAAAAATTCCCTCTGTCGTACTCTGGGCTGACAATTTTATGTCTTATCGGACAGACTCTCCATGCGAAATTTAAGGGGGTATTCCATTGTTCAACCATCGGTTCTTTTTTTCATTAACTGATTTCTCCTTGGGATCAGGATGAAGCTTACTTCAACAAGCTGATCTCTGGGTCATTTTGACATAATGAACCATCTCCATAGAATATTCCTCACTCTTTCCTCTAGTGATAGATGGGTCACAGTCTTCTAACGTTTTTCTTATCCTTGTGAATTTCCATTGATGATTTGGCTTAACGCTGAGATTTGTTGCCACACACTGCTCTTGGCTTCGTCATTATATAATCACGTGATTGTGGAAGTTGTCAAGGGAGGTTTGGATCCACGCCGCTTCGACCCCCGCAATCCACCACCAACTTCCACATACCTCTCTAGCTATACCATGGTTTCGATTGCGGGACCACCCTAACATTTTCACATTTTAGCACTTTTGTTCGCCGCAATGAAGTGTGATCGCCAATCTTGTTGCAATCGGTGATCTAGGTAACCTTGCTTTTTAGCGGCCCTGTTAAAATTTATCCTTCTTCCAACTCCAAAATCCTTTTAACCATGCTTAGAGATGGCGCCAATTTTGGCGCTTGGGAGCTTTGGGTGCTGAGCAGGGATATCTCCCAGAGGACGATCTCCCAAATCTGACGTGGTGGCCCGACATCATATCATGTCATAATGGATGATGTGTCACAAAAGGAGAGTTCTACGAGTCACTCAAGCATGAGTAGATGACATTCCCAAAGGTGCCTAAACTGAGTGCCACGTGTCAGTGCCAAATGAATGCCACGTATCTCTAACGGATGGGCACCACGCATCTGAACTGATGAACTCCAAGTGTCTTCGACATTTCGGGTTTGAGAATTTCTACATGTAGAGTTTTTATAACTCCTGAAGGGATGAACTCGCAAATAGATTAGTGTTTTCTTATCACTAATTAAACCCTGATTAAGCCACTTTTTCTAAATATTTTGGGACTTCAAATCTCCAGGTTTCGGAGAACTGTGCTTTCTCTGAATGGAAAACTCTGGAAGTGGCAATGTTGTGAAGTGACGAGGTGGTTTGATGTCATATGATGTCACAACAGATAAGTGACATGTGCTTTGACACTTCGACACTTCAAGGCTTTTCTCTAGTCATTAAGCCTCACGTGACTTTGAAACTATGAATTCACGAGAGCCGTTCATTTGAACTATGCATGGGATCTCAACTGCTGAAAGTTGAACCTATCTATTTACTTGTATTTTAAGCCCAAAATGGACTATTTTGAATGTTGCATTTTGAGATCATGGTTGTTCCCTGTGCAAACAAAGGACTTGGACGACCTGCTGTGAGCTCAATCAATGGAAAACAAGATGACCAGTAATTCGAACCAAATCCTGATATGTGTTTATCCTTCAAGAAAAATAGAAAAACGTTTTGCAAAGAATCAATCAAGAAAGACACTAAGAACGATCCAGTCATTGAACAAAAGGGAAACCGACCTTATCAGCCATAAGAGGAAAATTTTCTAGGAAGGTATGTGGAAAAGAGAGAGATAGGGAAGGGGTGCAGACTTAGGTCTTAACAATAACTACATGTGACCCTTAACAACTTCATGTGATAACATTAGCTCCACAGGGGATGGAATGATCTCTGTGAGTTGCCAAGAACAAGAAGTTTTAGTGTTTTACACTAGATCTATGAGGTCACTTATTCAAACATAAATAAAAGAAAAACTGATATTTACAATGAATGGAAAGCCAATCATGGCCTAAGAAAAATATTTTTTCAAAAACTGTCCATTGATAGGGCCACCAAAAACTTCAGAATCCTCCAAGTTTTGCAATTTATAAGATTATATGAAAATACCTCATAAATCTTGTAAGGACCAATCCACAAGGCTTTGAATTTAGCATGTTTTCCTTTGTCTTGCTTGGGTGCATCCCACTTGAGCACTATATCTCCCATCTAGAAATCCTATTTGCTTACCTTGTTGTCAAAGGCTTGCTTGATATTCTGTCAATGGTCCTACTCTCTGTCAAGTAGTTGCTCCCTAGTCTATTGCACTTCTATCAACTATTGTATCCTCCTGACCATATCATCAGGTTCCGCTTGGTAGTCCTGGAGGAATTTTTCCACAGGAAACGCAAGCTGAGTAGGAAAGATACCCTCCACCCCATATATAATATGAAAAGGGGAGAGACCCAATGACCTCTTTTTTGTGACTCTATCAGCCCATAAGGTGAATTTCATCTTTGAGTCCCATTCATTCGTATTGTCTTCTAACAATTTATTGATGATATTTATGAGGCTCTTATTAGAGGACTTTTCCAAACAATTTTTTTGGGGGTAGTAAGGAGTACAATGTACTAATGTAATCCCATACTATTCACAAAACTTGATCAATGGTTCAACTTTGAAGGAGGAAGCATTATCAGTAACAATCTTGCTTGGACAACCACATCTCGACATGATATCCTCAAGAAAACTAATGATTACCTTGTGGGAGGCATTTCTTGTAGGAATGGATTCTATCCACCTGGTGAAATAATCAGTGGCATTCAAAATCCACCTATGTTGATCACTTGAAGCTGGGTGTATTTCCCTAACAAAGTCAAGACCCCACTGTCGAAATGGTCCAAAAACTACCACAAGCTTCAAAGGAAAATATTTGATTTGTTGCTTTCCAAAAATTTTTTGGCATTTGACACAAGCTCTAATCTTTGCAAAAGCAACAGTAAAAAGGCTAGGCTAGAAATACCCAACTCTGAGGATTTTATAGGTTGTGGTTCTCAAGAAGTGATGGCCCCAACATAAGTTGTCATGAAAATCAGGCATGGCCTTTTGGGCCTCCTATGGATATAGGCATCTCAGAATAACTCCTAAAGGATCTTCCAATATAATACATGATCAATGAGACAATATCTGATTGACTTAAGCTTCAAATCTCTCACCTTGTTCTTTTCCAAGCCACTAGGAGACTACAACTTCGGTAGAAAATATAAGATGTCTTTATACCAAGTGCATCCTGCCAAATTTGGGTTGGCATGGGAGTGTTTATCAGCAGACTCAACTTGCTGATTTTCTAAGTTTATATTCATGAAATTAATCCCTAAATCTTTTCAATTTGATTCTTCCAGTAACCTAGCTAAACCTTGGCCTTTCACTAGTTTAGTGGGCTTCATTTCAAGGTCAAATTCTAGAATTTTAGCTATCCATTTTCTCCTCTTCCCATCTATATCAGGCTGGATAAGTATTTCTTTTACTGAGGATGAAGGGACATATGCAACAACCTTTGAATGTAGAACATAAACTCTGAAATCCTTGAGGCATTTGACCAAATCATAATCTTGTTTTTCCATGATATCATATCTCACTACTGCATCGCTCAATGCTCTACTGAAAAAGGAAATAGGTTGATCTAACCCCTCTGTATTCTTCTACAGCAAAACAACAACCAATGTGTCAAATGAGGCAAAGGAAAATATCAGAAACTCCTTAGAATAGTCAGGGTTGATGAGCATAGGTGCTTCATTCAAGGCCTTTTTTATCTGATCAAAAGATTCTCGAGCCTC
>JASDQU010883513.1:21794-34035 GCA_032191745.1 Picea mariana
GCTGTCAGTCTCAGTGCTGCAGCTTCCTTAGCTTCCTAGATGAAGGCCTTGAGCCACTCCTCAGAATGCTCATTCTCTTTTTCTTGGGAAACCTCAGATACCTGCTCCAATGCTTCTCTGACAGTCTCAGCTAGTTGTCCCTCTATTGTTGTTGCATCTACAACACATATTTCTGCCTCCTCTTGGCTAAGTGGTAGGAATATTTCAATTCCCCCAATCATTAGAAGATTCCTCCGATCCTCCTCTTGGATGGTGAAAGTTTTTAACTTGTCATCATATTCATTCACATGGCTTGGAAAACCACATGAATCTTCCTCCTCTGTCATCTCCTCGGGCTGATTCAAACTCACCTCTGAGTTTATGAGACCTTCAGACAGTCCCATATTTGTTCCCTTTCCCACCTGGAAATTTGGAAACCTTCTGTTGCCCTCCTAGCAGTTTGTGAGATCCCGCAGTGATCTCGATCCATTGCCCTCCTGGCAATGTGAAATTCCCCGGTTTTCCTCATGACAGACTCTAAGATCTTGCAGTGACCTCAACTCATTTCCCTCCTAGAAATTGGGAATTCCTTCTCTACCCTCCTGGTAGTGCTTGAGATCTTTAGCTGACCCCATTTCATTCTCAGCATCACTAAGATTTCTCCCAGTCTTGGGTTCACATACCTGAACCATTTCTTCTGGTCCATTGAGGTTTTTAGCATGCCTCAACCACCCTTTCAACAGCTTACACTGTCTCTTAGCCATCAACTAATTGATTAGCCATTTTACCTTTGTCTTCATGGGCCATTCATACACTCATCTTTACCTTGCGTTCTGTTGCATCCGAAATTCAATCTTTTCCATTTCTTCCCTTATATCAGCGAGCTCTTCATCTATTTCTGCTTTTCTCATTAGCCTGATCCACATTTTTTTCCTCTTCTTCTCTACTGGAAGCTTGTGAGAACTATCAATTTTAGAGTGAGGAGGGTTGTTATCTCCTCCTCTGTTTGAAGAACTCTGGGTTTCTTTGCTGCTGTGATGGGCCATTGGAGTGATGCTTCAGGATGTTGTACTTTTTGGAGTGGTATTTGCGGATTGAACACTCTTGTCACTGGGGCCTTTCCCCTATTGCATGTACAATTTAGTGCACCTTTTCACTGTCTCTACGTCACTGGTATCAGAGGCAGGACCATCACTGTCTCTGTTTTTGGGCAGGTGTTTATATACAAACAATCGTCGAGGCCAAGTGATTGTAAATGTTCTCTAAAAATATCATAGGGGTCGAATCCTCTTATGTCTTCATCATATCTGAGGTTGGAGATGCTAAAATGTGTGGTGAAATCATCAATTTTGTTGACATTTTTCAAGACGAACTCCCCTATTTTCCAAGGCAGAGGAATGAACTGTTATTTTTTCTTCCTTTGGAACAGATGGAACCAGTAGTTGTATTGACGTGCTACTTATGAAATAAAAATTTTGTCCATAACGTGAAATGGAAGGAGAGCAGGTTGTTCCATGGAGCCAAAAATTCTTATGACAGTGTAATTATCCAACTGTTTGAGTGTCCCCTTATTGTGAAAAAATCTAGATGCTTGTTCGGATATATGGGGAGAATTTTCTCCTAACAACAAAACTTTGAAAACAGACAGAAAGCCATTGAAAAACTCATAAAAACACTGGGAATCCTTATGCTTCCACAAGGCCTGGTACCAGAACGTTACTGGGTGGAATTTGCAGTTGACTTTTTTGGACAGAGACAGTTGCGGAAGTTGACAGGAATGTGCTATTGCAAAAAACAAATAGGATGACATATTACATTTCTTTTTCCTTTTGTAACTTGACAATTGGGAAGAGTTTTCATGGAAAATTAACCTACCCCAATCAAAAAGGGCTTGTTCGTTGACTGTGAAATACAAAATATAAGGAGCCATGCGGGAAACAGTACCCGTGGACTCCTATCTCGTTATTATTGTAAATAGCCAACAAATTTCCCGAAATGGATTTCTAAATGAACTAACCTACATACTTGTAATATCTTCAGCAACTAGATTCAGCCCTTCCACAAAATGGGGCAAGAGGTCTAATCTGTTATTATGCTTTGCTAGGAACCGTTTGCAATCTTCTCCTTTGAATGTCAATGTTGGCTCGAGAAATTTCAACATTTGGCGGAAGACCTAAGGTGACAAAGAAACAGAAGAGCCTTCGTGCAATGGAATAATTCTTTGTTCTGTAATAAATTTATCGGCACACCAACAGACCAGGTCCTTACAGTCAAAAACCTCAGGGAAACATCCTGCATGAGCAATCTCGGAGGTCCAAATTACTTGGTTCTCTGCGGTAGGGGTTGAACAATAAGAAAATGCCCTAGACCAGTGGAAGTTTTGGTCCTCACGCCTGAAGGTGTTCACTATATCTCCACATAACTGTTGTCGAGCTAATGCCATAGGTTTATGAGAAGGTTTCTTTGCTGCAAATGATGGTTTAAATGAATTGTTAGAGCGAATAATGTAACTTTTTGCTAAATCTTGGTTAAATGATTTTTAATGGGAAAGATCCTTGAGCCTTTCGTTGATTAATGACAACCTGTATTGGTGGTGCATGATGAACTGTTAGCAGTAAAATTCATTTATTTCATATTTAGAAATACGAACGTGGCAGGTACGACAAAGAGAAATTAAGGAATGGAGGTTTTGTGAATGTGCGAAGGGCACGCCGTGTAACGAGATTTCATGATTTTGAAATGAGCACTCTCAAGGGATAATATAATATGCCTACAAATTTTTGTTTAATGCGCATGAATACGAGATGTCCTCGAGCCTTTCGCCCATCAAAGGCAATATATACAGTCTCTGCATGATGACTTGTTAGAATTAAATGCCAGTAATTCCATATTTAGAAACAAGATATGTGTGTGTGTGTGTGTGTGTATATATATATATATATATTTATATATATATATAAAACTTTTTATTTTATTTTATTATAGACAAGTGCGAAGGTTACGGAGATGGCAGAGAGCAAGGAAAGAATGGAAAGCTCTGAAAAGTGGTCGGATGAGAATGAAAAAAGGGTTATGGGGATAGTCAGGACAACCGAGTGTTGCACGATGAAATTTCATGTTTCAAAATTTTTGAGTGAAAAATGTGTAAAATGGAAGAGATCATGATGGGGCAGTTGAGTGACCAGTTTGCATATTTTTGGAATTCCGCCAAAGTGGTGAAGTATGGAACAGGGAAATTGCTAATTGTATACATGGAAATAAGATCATATATATAATTGCCAACTATTAATTGCAAAGGAGTGCAGATACAGGACACAACGACTACGAACTAAATATTTCTTCAACCCACCAAACTGATGATTCGCCAAAGAAATTTAAACAAATGGTGAAGTATGGAAAGTGGAAAAATGGGCTTCAAAATGGGGTGACAATAGTTCCACTAAATATGCGAGGACCCGACGGTTAAATTGTATTTCTCGAAATTTTTTAGTGCAAAAATGTGCACCAAAGAAATGGGCATGATAGGTGGACCGTAATACGGAAAAGCATATGATCTAGGAACAATTTCAATTTTGAATATTTATCAATTTGTATATATCGGAGCTCCGAATGTTGTTAGGAGGTCACAGAAAAGTAGAATTGCAATGTTGGCCTGACCAGTGTGCAAGTTCGCCTGTCAATTTGTATATGGCAGAACTCTGGGTGCCAGTTGTGGGACAGGGAATAGTAGACGATCAATTTAAAGAAAGGGGAAGCAGTCGTTGGAAACACAAACACGTGAATCCACGAAGCTGCATACCAATGCATTGTCGGGAAAAAAATGATTAAGTAACCATGAAGAGAAACTAGAGGGAATAAAAGAGTGGGAAAATAGAGAGGCAGAAGGCAGTTTTCATAAGCGTGAATTGGTTTCAAAGAAGCACCATCATTGCAAAACCATGATCTACTAATTGTCAGCAAATGCATTGTTGAAGATTACATTTTATTGCAATGTATGCTTGCAGCTATGTTCTTGATACATTATTCCATGAGTATAACATATCAACTTAACCACTAAATTTTCTTTTCTACTAATTGCCAGCAAATTCTTTGTGGAAGATTAGATTTTATTGGAACGTGTGCGTGTAACTGTGTTCTTCATACATTCTATCATCAGTGCAAAATATTAACTCAAGTCTTAAATTTATTGCATTATGGGTTTTTAGCATTAAAACTTAATAATTGCATGTCTAGAAACAAGAACAACGATTTTGCTGCAACATTGTACATTGGTATTAGTAAACACAAGATCGAAGAAGTATGAGAGCATCGAACCATGCCAATTAGAACATGCGTTAAACCCAAAAAAGAGGCAGCAATGAAGAGTGCAAGGGAATTTTTTTTTAATAGCAATTCCATTTAAAATAAAAAGATAAGAAAAACATAGAGTACTGAACATCTATGCTTAGATGTTGGACCCAGTGTTTCAGGACAAAAAATTGAAGGTATCTACAACAAACACAGGCACAGGTTCTGCAGTATGCAAGATTGTTGGAGTTTTCTCGTCGATGAATCATCCTCTGCTAAAATTGATATTTTTCATAAACTTTTCCTCAGAAAGAAGAAGAAAATGGTTGTAGGGAAAGTGGAATAGCCCTTAGTTGAAACCGCCTCTGCATAGTCCAAAAACATTCAGTAGCACAACTTGCACATGCAATTGCAAAGGCCCAAATTAGTCCATTCTGGGTAGAAGGAGATGACTAGTAGGAAAATCCGTGGCAGGAGCGAGAGTTTTGGACCTAATGCCCGAAAATGCATGGCAGGAGCGAGAGTTCTGGACCATCTCATTTTTTTCTACTAGGCGGAGGGAGATGAATAATAATAATATTCCCTGGAATAGTGGAACCTTTGGCCATTATTCCCCAATGTGTTTACTGTGTGTGGAGAGAACTGCTGCGAGAAGTTATTTAGAATTTCTGTTTGGTCGAGATGATGTTTGAAATGAAAATCGGGGAGGGATAATATAAGCCTCCGCAAATTATGGTTTAATACGTATCAATGGAATATCTCCTCGAGCCTTTTGCTGATCAATGACAATTTCTAGGGTTCATGCAGAATGAGCTGTGACCATCACAACTCACTAATTGCACAATTAGAAAAAAGTGCGAACGTGGCGGTGAAACCGGTTCCAAGAAATACCAAAGTATGAAAAGCGGTCAGGCGAAGATATACCCAGGGCATGTGAACGACCGATGGTTCTCGACTTGGCGGGCTGAAAATTGAGCCTCTATTGTTCTATGTCCTACAAATAGCACCTACACTTCCGCGATATACAAATTGACAGGGGGACTTGTGGGTTGGTTGGTTCAACATTGCATTTTTTTGGTCCTTAGAGATTCTGTATTAATTCCATAATTAGCCACTTTTTTGGATTGAGGGTTCTCAGGCTGGTGGGAAAAAAATTGGGCATCTATTATTCCGTGCTCTACAAATAGCAGTCAAAATTCCGTGATATACAAATTTAGAACCTGACCTACGCTAAATTATTATTGTTAAATATTTATATTGCAGAATTTAACTATACGAGAAAGTTTGCACAATCTAGTCGGTCGAGTGATATAAAAGTATTTCAACAAATGACCCATATAAAAAAGAGTCATTCCATACTTAGGTAGTTTTTTGATCGTGGGTTGGCGGCCTCGCGGACTGAAAAAAGAGTCTCTATTGTTCCATGTCCTACAAATAACACCCATATTTATGTGGTATACAAATTGACAAGACCTATGGTCTGCTTAGATGAACATTTCATTTAATCATGGGTTAGCGACCTGGCGGGCTGAAAATTAAGTATCTATTGTTCTGTGTCCTACAAATAGCACCTATAGTTCCACGATATACAAATTCACAGGCGGACTTGTGGACAGTTTCTATATAAAGTATGGAATGAGATTTTATACAGGATATGCGGATCCCTCATTCCATACTTAAGCAGTTTTTGGATCGCGGGCTGGTAGTCTAGCGGGCCGAAAAGAGAGTATTTATTGTTCTATTTCCTACAAATAGCATTCAGACTTCCACGATATACAAATTGATAGTGTTTTAGAACATATGTGGATCCCTTATTCCATACTTGGGCACTTTTTGGATCATGGGTTCACGACCTGGCGGGATGAAAATTAAGTATCTATTGTTCCGTGTCCTACAAATACCACCTAGACTTTCATGTCCTACAAATAGTACCTAGACTTTTGTGATATACAAATTCATATGCATACTTGTGAACATAGTCTATATAAAGTATGGAATGAGATTTTATACAGCATATGCAAATCCCTCATTCCATACTTAGGCATTTTTTGGATCGCAGGCTCACGGCCTGGCGGGCCGAAAATAGAGTTTTTATTGTTCTGTCTCCTACAAATAGCACCCAGGCTTCCACGATATACAAATTGATAGTGTTTTAGAACATATAAGGATCCCTCATTCAATAGTTGAGCACTTTTGGATCGTGGGTTTGGGACCTGGTGGGCTGAAAATTAAGTATCTATTGTTCTGTGTCCTATAAATAGCACCTAGACTTCCGAGATATACAAATTGACATGCAGACTTTTGCACATAGTCTCTATATAAATTATGGAATGAGATTTTATACAACATATGTAGATCCCTCATTCCATGCTCAGGCAGTTTTTGGATCACGGGTTCGCGGGTTGACACGCCGAAAATAGAGACTCTATTGTTCCGTCTCCTACAAATAGCACCCTGACTTCCACGATATACAAATTGATTGGTGGACTCAGGTCGGCTAGCTGAACATTGCATTTTTATTGTCCCGTAGCGATCCCATATGAATTTCAAATTTAGCATTTTTTTTTATTGGGGGATCTAGGGTTGACGAGATGGAAATTGGGCATCTATTGTTCTGTGCTTTACAAACAAATTTTTATAGAACATATGTGGATCCCTCATTCCATACTTTAGCACTTTTTGGATCACGAGTTCGCAACTTGGCAGGCTGAAAATTAAGTATCTACTATTTTTTGTCCCACAAATAGCATCTAGACTTTCGTGATACACAAATTGACATGCGGACTAGTGGACATAGTCTCTAAATAAAGTATGGGGCTGGCGGACTGAAAATTGGGCGTCTATTGTTCCACCCTATACAAAAACATTGTTCTTGAACATATGCGGACCCCTCATTCCATACTTGGGCAATTTTTGGATCGCAGGTTCACGACCTGGCAGGTTGAAAATTAAGTATCTATTATTTTGTGTCCTTCAAATAGCACCTAGACTTCTGCGATATACAAGTTGACACGCGAACTTGTGGACATTTTCTCTATATAAACTATGGAATGAGATTTTATACAACATATGTGGATCCCTCATTCCATACCTAGGTATTTTTTGGTTCACGGCCTGGCGGGCTGACAATAGAGTATCCATTATTTTGTCTCCTACAAATAGCACTCAGACTTCCAGAATATACAAGTGGATAGGTGGACTTGGGCTGGTTGGATAAACATTGCAGTTTTATTGTCCCGTAGCGATCCGATATGAATTTCATATCTAACGATTTTTTTTTATCGAGTCTGTGGGTTTCGCGGGCTGAAAATTAGGCCTCTATTGTTCTGTGTTGTACAAACACCAAGCACATCTCCACGATTTACAAATTCACAAACGGACCTATGGGTTGCGTCACTCAACATTGCAGTTTTCATTGTTCCTTCTCCTTCGAATAGCCCTAGGAGTTCTGCGATATATAGATTGATAGATGGACTTGAGGGTCGGCGGGTTCAAGTTTGCCATTGTTTACAGATACTAATCCCTATCAACTATCTAACATATCTAAAAACATGATTTTCAGTACTAAATTATTAATAATAATTTTTGTTATTGCAGAATTTAATTAAACGAGAAAGTTTGTACAATATGGTCAGGCGACTAATATAAAAGTTTTCTGACAAACGAGCAATACATAGTAAACATGTACTTGTAGAAAGTATGGACAAGAGATTTCATAGAGCATATGTGGATCCCTCATTCCATACTTGGGCACATTTTGGATCGTGGGTTCTCGGCCTGGTAGGCTGAAATTTGAACCTCTTTTGTTCGGTGTCCTGCAAATATCACCCAGACTTCCGCGATATACAAATTGACAGGTGGACTTGTGGATTCCACGTCTGGCGGGTTCAATATTGCAATTGTTTAGCAATTCTCATCCTATCTAACTTCATCTAAAAACATTATTTTTAGATACTAAAATATTAATATTAACTATTGTTATTGTACAAGTGAATTACATTAAATTATTAAAGGATGTTAAATCGCTTATTTTTTTAAAAATGAAGGAAACAAAAGATTTTTTTTGTAAAATTCTATCACCGCAAGAATAACAAGGACCAATTTTAAGTTTAAGGCCCTCTTGTTCATATGATAGCACAATTTCACTCTGCACAGTATATGTTCTTTGATTTCAAATTATTCCAGGATATTGATTTTACCAAGTTCATTGAATAAGAAAAAATTGCGAAAACAACGATCAATTTGAATTTTAAGAGCCTCTTGTTGGTATGATAGGACAGTTGCACTTCACACACTATATATTTGTTGATTTCAAATTATTTCACAACAATAATTTGACAAAATTCATCGATCAAGGAAATTTGCCAAAACAAGTCACATAGTACATTTGCGTCACAACGCCATAGAAATTATTAGGCAGATCTACATGCCAACTGGTCAAACAAATTCAACTATATTGTTCCGTGTCCTCTAAAGAAGAGTTGGAGTTCCACGGTATACAAATTGACAGACAAACCAGATAACCAAGAACCAACCATAGTTTAAACAGCCTAGAAGAAATTTCCCAGAAGGTTCCATTGAGCAAAACCCATCAACCTTTGCACCAAACAATTTGATATACAAAGAAAATACGTTTGCACATTCTTTTTCTCTTGAAACGAACATTCATCTGGATGTTGAACAAATATTACAGAGAGGCATGAGGTATTTTCATTTCCTTCCAAAGTTGGATTTAATGTTTTTTTTTTGCACTTCTTTAGTCGATATGCAAAATTGCATTTTCCTCATTTAAGGTGAATTTTCTCTGTATCTGAATATGCCACAAAATATAGAGACTGCTTGCCTTTTTGTGTACATATGTTGCATATGAAAACTCTGCCAATTCAAAAAGCACATTTTGTAACAGAGGTTGCCTAACCGAACACTGCACAGTTGTATTGCCCATGGTTCATATAACACCATTGACGCAATGTCCATTAATATATGGACATTTTTCATCGCATCGCAGACAATCAATCATATCATCACTTATCAAAGAGGAAGCAGAAGCAGCGGAATGGCATTTTGCACATACAGTCTCAAATGGGGTCGAGTACACATTGGCTGCAACTAAAAGACCTTCAACCTGGAAACGCAAGCAAATGGATTAATACATTGAACAATATAATACACAACTGCATCCCCCCCTCCCCTGTAAAACAAAAAAGAAAAAGTAAACATGTGCAAAAATCTGTTGAAGGCTATTTCTATAAGCAAAGTGAGGATGATTTTGTGGATGTATACGCACAACAATTGTAGAGCTAGCTAGTTTCTCCAGATCCTCTACTATATCTACTCGTAACTCTGTTACAAATGTTGCCTGGGTTGTCTGAAAGATCGTTTCTCTAGCATCTGTCTTATTTGTTATATTTTTGAACAACATGAGTGGAATCTACCCTCTATACAATTGTTGTTCCATTGACGAAATAAATCTGAATACGTATCGAACAATTGTAGTTGCAACATGGAACAGTGCAATATTTGTGTAACTTATCTGACATATATGTAGACATGAAAGTTAAGAAAAAAAATGAATATGAAAAGCGGTACCATTTCCTTGTCATTGTTCAACTCTCCATTCATTATATGGAGAATGTGTTGCAACCCAAATTTTCTCGCTAGTGTCACAGCAACCCCAATCGTTCTGATTGGGTAAATATTAGTTTTCTATGCAAGCTACCTAATAGCTGAGTCCGGGAGGAAGCAATATTCTGAACAAATAGAAAGAATTTTTTCCACAATACTTGTTTCATTGAGCAAAATAATTCTATCGCAATCACCACGGTCATATACTATTTTGGGCAATACATTAAAATTTGTAATGGATATCCCATTACGTGGAAATATTTGTTCTGAATGTTTTTGGACAAGTTGTGGAGGAACGGATAGTGTGACTGTCATCATGGAATCCTTGTTTGTCATATCAACATGCATAATGGATCTTCTTTTGTTTTCCTTGTCCAAGTAGGTGGTATAGACAACCATTATGTCCCCGATGAACAGTTGTCTAGTTTGGCGGTAGTTCAAGCCCTCTATTGACAGTGCTTTGGATGTCACAACTCTAGACCTGATGACATTTTTTGAACAGGAAAACTAAAGTGAATGGTAGTGTGCTACAAGTACACAAATAGTATTGATGAACTATGGAGCCATAGTTTCACAACCACACTGCTTGGTCTATGGAGCATGCAACACGTTCGGTGTTTCACTTGTACTTTTTGATACTTCTTGCGAGTTGGAAACCATGTATTTCAAATGACATCAACATATCTGCCATGCCATAGATGAATATATAGCCCACGAATATTTTTTAGTAAACATAGTAAGAGAACATCGTATGCATCTTTACCTTTGGCCTTGTCGGTCTGTTGATGTCTAGGATCACTGACTACTCATGGCCATCTCACTAGTCCAACTTTTTCTGATGCAATCATGTGCAGATGAATATAAGGAGTAAACAAATATATGCATTGTATATTGTCCATAGGAAGGACCAAATAACCGTAAACCTGTATGCATTTTAATTTTTTAACTAGAGAAATGTTTAACAGTAAACAGGGAGTGACCACGGGTCACCATGGCCAATCTGTATATCGCGGAGCCCCGGAAGCCAGGGGAGAAATCTTCAACCTGCCAACCTGGCAGCTGCAATCGACAAAGTAGGTAACTATGGAATAAGGTAGAAGCAGGACCACATATGTCAGTCCGTTAGTTTGCTAACAGACGCACGAGGGAATTTTTGGAAACCCCACTAAGCAGTTGAATTAGAAAACAAAAGGGATAATAGAAAATGGAAAAAGTAGAAACAGGGAGCGCAGAAAGGCCCATTACTATGAATTCATCGTTTTCAAGTCTAATATTATATTCTCCCTCCCAGTTTGTATATTAAATTTACCGGCACACTTCGTATACCTTTTATAAGATTGTACCACAAAACCCTCTACTGCTACACAGAAGAATTCATCTCCCTATCCAAGAAACCTGTTTTTTTCAAGGTAGCAATGTCGAAGATGCAATTGAGATGAAGGAAAGTTAGTATGAAAATAGACATCTAAAAGAAAAAGAAAAATAAAAAGGTTTATTTACCCGCCAAAGAGTCCTTCATCTTGTCCAGCGATTATGTTTCTTTAAATGCAACAATGCAACGCAAACACAACAGACATAAACTAGCTTAGTATGCAGGAAGGAACATATGTAACCAATATAACTTACCATGTAGGAAGGAACACAACTAGTTTAACACATATACACACCATAAATGAAATACAAAACAGTGCAATATGAAACAACAGTACAAGCATGCACCCTTCTATATCCTCTTCAGCCGATGCAGTCAAGACTCCCTCCTTTTCTGCAGCTACTATGTTTGTTTCAATGTGGGAACCCAAAAAATTCAATGTACATCAATGGAAGCTGGTATTCACTGGAGAAAAAGCAATATGTACATACAATAAAACTGACTCAATGAACCATTTACAAATGTAGAAACATGAACCTTTTCTCTTCTCTATCCATGGGTGTAAACATCTAGCTTTTTTTTCCCTGGCCAAAATATATTACAAGGAAGAAAATATCACGCAATTGCATGGCCGCAACTAAACGATTTTTGGTTTTCCCTAGCAATAAATCCAGATATGCCCTTTAACCATGTTCTTTATCCTCTACACAAACTGTTGTGCCCACGTTACAAGTTCTTATTTTTCCATGGAAAACTACCCAGACATGCTTCCAGAGATGAAAATATAATATTGAAGAATCTTTGTTGCACATATCATATCTCAAGCACAACACAAATTATATCGTGTGCACACCAATCTATGTAGAGGAGAAAGAACATGTCATGTCATATCCGCACATCTAACAATACATGGTCTATAAATGTCGGCTGCATACATATGATTTATCCCAACAAAAAAACAACGGATATTGTAACTTC
>JASDQU010883514.1:5274-19490 GCA_032191745.1 Picea mariana
AAATGCATGGGAGAAAAAGGAAAATCGTATGAAAAAATAGGATAGCTTTTAATGTTGGTTTTTGGACAAGAGAGGAGTTGGGTGTTGAAAAGAGCACCAACCATGTTGTGCTTGAATGCAACCATTATTGGGATGTGTTTATGTTATAAATGTGGGTTGTATGCATGTAAAATTGACCTCTAATATTGTGATGTATTTTTCTTGTCGAGGAAATGGCTCAAGAGCCTTGTGAAGGATGGGGTGAGCACCCCTGGAGCAGTTGATAGTTCCCACAGTCCCTAGTTGTGAGGTTCCTAGACAACCGAGTGCATCGAATCCCTGGAGAGAAGTGGGAAGGCTTGAAGGACTATGTGGCAGAGAAGGAGGGATCCCATTCCTTGGGTTATGCAAGTTGAGGGGAAGAGAGTTGATGGATTGGAACTATTGTTGGTGTAGAACGTGGGTTTTGGGATGCTAAATGTGGAGAGTGAACAATAAAGAGGGGAAAACTTCTTTGTGGACTCATAGCCTCAGCTTTGGGGTGGCTTGTTATTGACAGAAAATGAACATCAATCCTATGGTTGGGAGGAAAGCCCTTCGTACACAACTAGTTGGTTATTTTATAAACATATAAGTTATGTGTTATCCTTATTATGCTAATTCCACTATGTAAATGAATATTTGAATGTTGTGTTTTGTTTCTTGAACAACTGCATTCATGTTTTAAAATATGTTGTTAGATGCATGTTAAATTATTGGTCTATTGCCCCTTAGTTTATTTTATATGTATGGGGTCTTTTAAATTTATTTTTTAGAGGGAAGCTACATTAAATTCCCTATGTTTGTACCTCAAAGTCAATTAAAGTCATCAATGTCTTTATGATTTCCTTTTTCCTTGTCTGATTATCAATTTTCCCAATGTATCAAAGCTATGTCCCCTTTGTTGGAGGGTTTATGTCACAAGAATGTGAAAACACCCTTTTAACAACAAATAATGGGAATAACATAAATAAAGGACTGGAAACTAATTATTCTACTCAAAACATAACTCCTAAAAGGAAATTACCACATATGAAAGTAGGAAACCAAACAAGAGTATGTAAATGAAATAATAATTATGTCAACACCAACAGGAAGGAATAATCTTACAACACCATGGGAGTGACTTGATAGCCTCCAAAGCCACCCTTTGGGATGGGTCCTTCACCTCCTTGTGTGCTTCAACTCCAAGCTTAGTGGAAGAATGAGGGAACTCTTAATACTAAAGGGATAAGAGTCAGTGTGCTAAATATCCTTGGAGGAATTATGATAGCATAACTTTACTTCAAATTGTGGATGTGATATGGATTGGATCATTATATTATTTGTCATCTATCCTGATGATTTCAGAGTGGAAAAATTGGAGGATTCAACTTCCAGGGTCATTTTAATGGTAGGTCCCAATTTGGAAAATTGGGGTTTGAAACCTTCTGGATCCATTTTGAGGCATCAAATGACATTTTTTGGGGTCAAAACTTTCCTAGATATTGCTTGGATCCATGACTCTATCCTACACATAGAAACCTTTCCAACGGTGTAAAAATTACGTCAATCAGATCTCACATGCAAAAGCTATTTCTCCAACAAGTTGACCTATTGTGTTGACCACTATGGTATGAGAGGATGCCACGTCATCCCCCATTACTCATGAATATGGGGATATCCATGTATAGACTTTAAAAAAGATTCTATAAGGTCAAAAACCTTATCACAATTGAGGGTCGGGGAAGTCAAAACCCTAACCCTATACAGATATCATGCTATGTTAAACATTGGGCCGCTAGGAGGAGAAGGGGTTCCATTCTATATTATTGTATTTTGTTCCATAGCAAAGAAAAACAACTAGGAGTGGGAAAATTAGAGAGCATAACAAAGGGGGTTAATTTTTTGTAGCAGCCTAATAGGACGCAAGTTCTAGGTGACTCCATAGAGAGTGCCCTCTCCTTTCTACTTGCATTATTTCCATATCAGAAAGTAGAGCAAAGCAGCCTCACCTTCTAGCTAGGTTTTCTTTCGTAAGGGTTTTCCAGAGAAAATTTTTGTGTTATTTTTTGGATGGCATGTGATTTTATTTTACTGTTCTCTAATTTTCACATTTCATATATTTGATGCATAAGCAAAAATTTAGTAATTAAAAATTCTAGAATCTAAAGGAATTTAACCTTCAGAGTGTATATTTTGGTTTTATTTATCAGATCTATTGTGACGAATTGTTCCAATGGAATATCCACGACAATTTATAGATCATGATGAATAGTGTGACCTCAATGGATTTATTTATAAGTGAAATAATGGACCTTCTTTTATATCTAGCTTCAATCTGAACTATCCCAATGCATTAATGAAGTAATGGGATAAAGGTAGTTAAGGAAGACTAGAATGAACTCTATTAAAAGAAATGCATATTTGATAAGATCTACAAGTACCCACTACACCATTTTGGAGGGTACACAAGTAATGAGCTAAAAAAAAAAATATTTTTTTACTCTAGGATGATAGTGGGGATTTTAATGGATTTCCCATGCATGAAGATAATGAGGTAGTTATTGCACTATTTATATTTTGGTCAACTTTGGCTTGAATTTCCTCAATATGGAATGACCAAGTTCAATGATGGAAATGAGGGTTATAATTGTCATTGTGATGTTTTCGGATGAAATTACTGAAAAATGTACAAATGAGAGAAATTAGGATGATAATATTTTTCCCTTGATGTGTGAGGTTAGGAGAAAATTGTATGACTGAAATACATCATGAGTTTTTTTCACCAAACAATGGATCATAAAGGGAACACAGCAAGGAGTAGAGTAGTTGAAGAGGAAGGACTAACTGCAAATGACTTTCAAGAACCACCCACAAACAACAAACCAATGAGGTAAGGTGTATTCATAATCTCAATATTAATGAGGTGCACATACCCCTACTCATGAAACTGTCTCAATACAAAATGGGATCATGGCATCATGGGACCAAATCAAAGTGTATCAAAGTGTTGCAGTACAATACATCATAAGATAAGGGCCATGGAGAACCCAATCAAAGTACATAATTATGATCAAGGCCAAATCATGTATGAACATCTGTGAAGGAATAATAGCACCTTAGGGGTGCCAAATACTAACAACATAATCCCTATTGATCAATAAGGGGGCCAAGCTCTAAAAGAGGATATCTGGAAGGAATCTCAAAATCATGTGTACAAATAATTGTTGGATAGATCCAAACAATCCAAGGAACTGCAATTGAAGCTAGATCGTTGTAACCATTGTTTCTTGGAGCATGTAGAAAGCAACCTAAAGGGATGTTCCCTCCAAATGACTCAAATTTGATGGAAAAGAGTCATAGATGTCTAAGGTCTTCGACAAGAACTAGAACACTAGAACCACCAATATGTATGATGCTCAACAATGTGATAATGGGTTGATGACTCTCCTTGCTTAGTTTGAGATGACCATTAATGTTGCAAATGGGACCAAAGTACACAAAGCCTCTAGATTTAGCCCCTAGAATAGATGTGTTGAAGTCAATAGTGAAAGATTTGCTAGAGTTAAGGTATAGAACCCTTGAAATCCAACATGAGGTACAATACATAATGTAGCAAATGAGATTGATTGTGACTGAAACAATAATGTACAAAAAGACATTGAGAGATGGACTCAAGACTTCCCTTGTTTAAAGGATAATGACAAGGTTGACCTATCAACAATGAGAGATAAATTCACGACATAATTTATTAGCAATATAATCATGCATAAAGTCCAAATATGTACTGCAAACCCATCATTTTCAACATTAATATAGTCTACAATGAATAACAATTAAAACAAAATCAAAATATTTTGAACATATTGGTCTATTACTCTATTACAAAATGTGAGAGGCTTCAAATATATTTTACATATATTTACAAAACAAATTTTGAGAAACAATAACCCCTCTATCTTCACCTCTGACTCGGTGTCAAGTAAACAACTCCCTTTTTTTTTTAACCACATGAATCAGTAACTAGTAGGTTTGATCTGGGCTAGGCCCGATATTAAACCTATTGGCTGCCACTATAACCTAAGAGTATATCCAACAACCTGAAAGTTGGATATACCGCTAACTTGTGACTTAGCAAGGGTCGAGGTGTCCTGAAGCCCATCGAAATGAACGTTTATCCCAAGAGTCGTCTACCTTTCTAGTCTTATCACAACAGATCAACATGTCCACTTGTCAAATAAACAACTCTTAAAAAAAAACTTAAACATCTACACAAGTGAGCTTAAAACATGAAACTTGAAACATCTTTTATATATATATATATATATATATATATATATATATATATTTCAATGATCTTCAGGTTTAGCTTAGTGTTTTTTTTGGTTAGTTTCTCAAAACCAACCAAAAGGTAGAGCGATTAATGTTTCACATCAATGTGAGCACCATCATGCCTACCTTTAATCTCTCCATCAATTTTTAAAAGTGTGTTGGGTATGTATATTAAATATCAAATCCGTCCTATAATGAAATGTGTTCCGCCCCCTCACCAACATGGACCACGCTCACCATCCTATTTTTTCTGTCCATAAAATTATACCGTAAGCCAAAATAGTCAAACATCTAATACATTGCGCAAATGCCCGAAGTTGACACCAACACAACACCTCGTGGAGGAGGATAAGACAATAACAAGTGAACTAATTAGAGACAAATAACTTGCGGCCCAAGTCAACAAGGCGGCTTTCCGGTTGCAAATTCCAACCGACTAGCCATTGCATACCCCACACGGTACGTGCTACCCTAATGCCTTTAGGGACCCATTGAGAACCCTCATTGGGCTTAGTTGATGTTGACACGTGTAGGGACACGTGGTCATGACCACAAACCTAGGTTATCACATCTAAACAATTGATGTGTGGAGGAGGTTGGTGGGTAAAGTTGTACTCTTTGTATTTGAAATTTTGTACTATTCAATTTATCAAAGATTCATACCTTTAGATTTTGATATTCCATTCAATTATTTCTCCCCCATGGACCCAATAGCAAATGATGGTTGCTTGTGAATCTACAAGTCCCCTCCTTTTCAATGGATAGATGGCACTAGAGATGTCCCCTCCTTTTAGTAAAAGTGACTAAAAGTGGTACTAGAGTATCCAAGGCCAACCACCACGACTATGAGATGAGATGTGTACGTATGTGGATGTGGTATTTTTGCTTAAAGTTTCCCCCTTTTAATGGTTATTAAAGAAAAAAAAGAAAGGTTTAATAAAGGAAGGGTGAGTCACATAGATGCCTTTCATGCTCCATAATGATATTGATATGGGCAATTTTGAGGAATTAATAAAATTGAGAAATTTTAAAGAATCGATAATAATAATGAGATATTTTGGGACATTTTTGTAAAGAAAGTTAAATGTTTTATTATTTTAACTGTTTGAGGAATTATTAAAATCGAAAAATTTTTAAAAAATTGATAACAAATTTTAAAAAATTGATAACAATAATGATAATGAGATATTTTGGAACATTTTGTAAATAGAGTTAAACGTTTTATGATTTTAACTTTTTCAATTTGTCATTGTCAAATGTGGTCATTACATCTTTGTTGAAATTCCAATTTTTTATTTGTTGAAATCATAAACTATCTTCAAATACTCCCTCCCCCATAATTCTTTTTATAATATTAATAATAAATATATACAATTCTATCAATTCAAAATAATTTTTTGTGAATAGGTTTCAAACATTGTAACCCCAAAAAATTATGTTTAATGCCTTAAAATGGCTTCGAAAGTTTTGAGGCTCCAATTTTCCAAATTGGGACCTGCCACTGAAATGACCATGCAAGCTAATTCCTCCAAAATTTCCACCCATAAAGTACCAAGATAGATTACAAAATGTATGATGATCCAATCTAGATCATACCTTCCCATTTAGGGAGGCTTTTGGTTCCCAAAATCTTTACTGAATGAGGCAAGGAAATTTTTCCTCTACCTTTTCCTTGGAGTACCATTTCGCTTTACTCGGAAGTTGTCATTTCAACCAAAATTTCTAAAGGTCAAGCTGCCCTTGTTTTGTAGTTCTGGACTTCCTCTACAAATTGTGTCTTCTGCCAACTTTTCCTGAGCATCTAGTGCTAAGTCCTCTATGGTAGGTAGGACCTGCTCTAGCTTTTGATTCAACATGGAAGGCTCATAGAGTTTCAAATTCTCCACATTCACTACTAAGTAAATGAGCATGTATGGAGCTAGGTTGACTTTGTAGGTGTCCCACCAATACCTCAAAAGGAGCATACCACAGACCCTTGATCTTCTTATTAGGGTCTTGTAGTCTTTCCTTGTTCAACTGTAACCAAACTATGTCTCCCACTTTAAATGAATTCTTGATTTTGTGTAGATCATGTTTGGCCTTATACTTTTTCTATGACTTCTTTAGTGTCTCCTGTACTTGCAAATGGATTTGTCTAATCTTTTCAACAAATTTCTCTACTTTCAACACTTCTCTTGTGATGTCTTCCCTCACTCCTCCTTTCTATCCATATACAACATCCAAGGGAAAAGGTGGTAAACACCCAAAGCAAGTTTCAAAAGGGGGCTTAACACTAGAAGTGTGGATTGCGTTATTATAAGAGTATTGAATATAGTTCATATTTTCATCCCAGTTCTTTGGATGTTGTTGAAAGATTGAGTTGGTTGTCATTGATGTCAACCCTTGAAGCAAGTCTAGTAGCCCCGAAGGTATGATCATGGAACCCACAGTTGATTGAGGAATAAAGACATGAAGGTCAGTATATTTTCCAACAATATTATCATAGATGGATAGTACATGCCATTTCATTTCCGGTGATATACAGTATGCCACATAGTTCCTCACGGTTAAAGATATATGACTTTGTGAAGTTGGAGGACCCACAAAGAATAATCTAGAAGCTCCTAGAAGGTCAAAAAAGAATTCAATTATTCTAGAAGTCCCTAGAAGGTCATCAAGAAGTTTGGTTAGTCAAAGTGGTTGCAACAGGAAACTAATTATGGGTAAAGTTGTTGCAACAAGAAAATAATTAAAGATAAATTAGTTGCAACAAGAAATTATGAGTTGACTAATTAAGGGTAAAGTAGTTGCAACAAGAAAGTGGGTTAGCCCTAGAATATGGAGAAAGGGTAAAAAAGTTACAAGGTAGCCCCTAAAGGAAGGCACTTGGGAAGTATAAATAAGAGATCAAGAGACTCACATTAGCACCTATTGAGCACATTGAATATCTATCTTGTGAAAGATTATTGCAAGTACTCATTGACATATCTGAGGTAGTGCAAATCTGAGGCAATGAAGGAAGAGTGGTGGCAAAGTCTCGTGATTGCATAGAAGAGCGAGGGTTTTGTTAAAAACCCTAATTTAGCTAACCCCCACGAGTCAAACTACTGGTGTCCTACAAGGCACCCCTGCGGGTTGTCTAGAGCTTGTCACGTGAGGCCCCGCTATACAGAAGGCTTTGTCCCATGAGGCACAAACATATCTAAAGGATGGGATGTGTTTCAGGTTGTAGAAGCTGAGGAGAGGCTATAGGAAAGTGTGGCAATGTTCAGGTACAATTGAGTTATTTATAGAAGTAAACGTTATGTTATATGATTGTTTGAAGTTGGATTTTGGTGATTGCTTGAGGTATGGCCATGGGAGATTGAGCATTTTCCCTTGAGGGACTATTGGTTGTATGGTACATGATGTATGAGGAAGATCTACAGAGGAAAATGTTTGGCGCACTTGTTGTTTGTAGTTGGCACACATTATTCGGTATCTTGTGTCATTTGGTACATGTTTGAGGCATTTTGGTTAAGGTGTGTTGTTGAAGATATTGGTACAGGTTGAGGTTGCATAACAATGAGGGTTGGATGCATGGTTGATGTGAGGGTTAACTATACTTGGATTATGGATTTTGGTGTATGTATGGCACATGATTAGAGAGACATATGTGTGATTCTAGATACATGGTTTGAGTTATACACTTGTGACTGTGGGTATGAGATCTATGTGATCAAATAAGATTGGTTGATGAGATTCAGTGACAGGTTCTACAGTGACAGGTTTTGCAGTGACAAGATTGATAGAGTTTGTGGTAGTGACAGCTGGTCTCCATTTATATTCCAAGGCAGCAGGATGGGGCAAGAAAAGGGGGGGTTGTAGCCTCCTTCCGGTTGGTGCCAGAAAACTAAGGGAGTGTAGCTTCCTTCAGGTTGGATCCTGATAAACTAGGGGGTTGTAGCTTCCTTCCAGTTGTAGCTGGAAAACAAGGAAGTTGGTGCTTTCTATGAATGTATTTATTTTGACATATAAGAAATCATTCTGTGGTTTTCTCCTGCATTCGATTTCCACATAAAATTATGGTGTATTATGTATTTGTGTGGTTTCTCATTGTTCAATGTTTATTTATACTTCTTATGATGTTTTGAATGTTATTAATGAATTGCTCTTAAAGTTGAACAATACCTTTATGGTTAAAAGTAATATAAGTGCTCATATTGATTCACCACACCCCCTCTCAGTATTCTAACAATTGGTATCAGATCAGGTCCTTCAAGAGACAGTATAACCACTAGAAGGAGATCATGGAATATGCTAAGATTGGAGTACCACATTTTGACAACCAGAACTATGCCTTCTGGAGAAAAAGGATGAAAACATATGTACAAGCACATGGATTTGATGTCTAGTGAGCAGTAGTAGATGGATACAAAGCACTAGCCACTCCCCTGATAGATAAGGATGGAAAGAAACTTGAAGATAATGATTCATAGGCTAGAAATGCTATTCTAAATCATTATATGTCAAATTTATACACTGTGATTCCACAAAGGAAGTTTGGGACAAACTGCAAAATATCTATGAAGGTGATGCTAAAGTCAAGGGAGCCAAACTTCAGTCCTTTAGATCCAAGTTCGAACAATTGAAGATGAAGGAAGATGAAAATGGTGTCACCTACTTTCTACAAGTTGATAAAATAGTCAATGCCATTAAAGGTTTGGGAGAAGAAATGAAGGAACCAGTCATTGTTTAAAAGGTGTTGAGGTCTCTACCTATGAGATATGACCTAAGAATTTCATCCCTAGAAGAAAGAGAAGTTTTAGCTACATTAAGCATGGATGAGATACATGGGATACTCACAGCTTATGAGATGAGGTTAGAGAAAGATAATCCAGTCACAAAGGAAGAAGAATTCAAGGCATCCAAGAAGACAAAGAAGAAGAACAAGAAAAAATCAAAGTTTGATTGTAGCTGCAGCGATGATTCAGAGGAAGATGAAGAAATCGAAAACTTCGTCATAAATTTGAAAAGAGGAACCAACAAATACAATGGTATTTTTCCATTGAAATGTTTTAATTTTGGTGGTATTGGACATTTTTCTTCTAAATGTCCTCATAAGAATAAGGAAAGTGATGAAGAAGAAGACTCTAAAAAGAAAAAGAAAAATCACAAGAGTAGAAGAAACAAAAAGAAATTCTTCAAGAAAATTCTCTGCACCCAGGAAGACAGTTCATCATTAGATGAGGATGAAGACAATGATATAGAAAGAGTACTCTTCATGGTAGTAGAATATTTTGAAGAAGATTATGAAGAGGAAGGAGAAGTCGATCTTAGAGCATAATTAATCAGTGCACTAAAAGAGATAAGGATTGAAAGAAAGAAAATAAAGTCACCCAAGAAGAACTAAAAGGGAAAGAAGGATCTTAGAATTCCAACTCTGAAGAAGTTGAGCAGATGATCGTGAAGTTAAAAATCCAAGTAGAAGAAGACAAAATAATTAAATAAGCACTCATAGTTCAATTAGATGAAAAGGACAAGATGATCGAAGGCTTGGAAGCATAAATAGTTACTCTAAGAAAAGATCTTCAAAAGAAGGACATGCAACAGAACAACACCAAAGTATTGGATGAGATCGTTAACAGTCAAAGGCCATACCATGACAAATCCAAATCAGGATATAACCAGACAAAGAAAGGCTCAAGCTCCAAGACAACAGAACAAAGAATCTATGAAGAAACAGTCAAAGGCTCTCCTAAGAAGGAAGAAAGAAAGAGGAATCAAGAAGAAGAATATAGAGACACTGCACCACCCAAAAGATTTAGGATGCAGAATCAACAACAACCAACAATAGAGAGATCCCAAGAAGATTAATGATTCAAAAGAGAAGCACCATTCAGAAGATCTTCCACCCCCAAGTATCAAACTATTTTTGTTGGTTTATGTTATTCATGTAATAATTTTGGGCATAAAGCTGTGAATTCTAGAGCCAATACCAAGAACAGAAACAACTATGAAGGCTACACAAGAAATGGTTATCCAAGAAGATCTCATGAAGCACATAGTAGAAGATACAACAGATTTGAATCCTTGAACACAGAAGTAGAATGATACAAGTGCAACAACTTTTGACACATGGCCAAAGATTGTATATTTCATGTTCCTCCTAAAGAATCATAATAGAACATCAATAGTCAGAGACAGGAACCACAAAGGATATGGATAAAAAAGTAGGATCAATTCAACATTGAAGAATGCATGCTTGCCCCACATGATCAACACAAGAAACATGGATGGTATGTTGATAGTAGTTTCTCAAAGCATATGACAGGTGATAAGAACATGTTTCTAACATTGAAGAAGGAAGGAGATGGATTAGTTTCATTTGGGAATGAAAACTCAACCAAAATTATAGGAAGAGGCATAGTCAAGCTTGGAAACAAGAATGGATCAGTTTCATTTGGGAATGACAACTCAACCAGAATTATAGGAAGAGGCATAGTCAAGCTTGGAAACAAGGATGCTATGGAAGAAAATGTTCTACTAGTTGAAGACATGAAGCACAATCTTCTAAGTGTAAGTCAGATGTATGATCAAGGACACAGACTTATGTTTGACTTAGAAAAATGCGAGATAAGGAAAGAAAGATCAGGCAAGTTGGTAATTATAGTTGTAAGAACTCCATGAAACATATATGTACTAAATTAAATTGGGAAGGAAAAATGTTTCCTAGGAAAGGATGATAAAAGTTGGCTCTGGAACAGAAGAATGGGTCACATAAACTTTGATAATCTTGTCAAAATCAACATAAAGGAGAAGTAAGAGAAATTATTGAGATATCGAAGCTAGAAAATACTTTGTGCAAGCATTGTCTACAAGGAAAACAAACCAGGACCAAGTTCAAATCAAAGGAGAAATCCACAAAAAAAACTGCTAGAGATTGTACATAGAGATCTATGTGGACTGACAAGGATAAAGGGATTGAATGGAGAATAGTACTTTATGCTAATGGTTGATGACTACACCATGATGACTACAATTTGATTTCTTAGAAAGAAGTTAGAATCATTTGAACGCTTCAAGATATACAAGGAAATGGTTGAAACTGAGACAGAATAAAAAATCAAGTGCTTGAGATCATGCAATGGAGGAGAGTTCACATCAAAGGAATTCATAGATTTATTTAGAGAACATGGGATAAAGAGACAATTCTTAGTAACCAATACACCTTAGCAAAATGAAATTGTTGAAAGGAAGAACATAACAGTATAGGAAATGGACATAACTATGTTGAAATATTCCAAGTTAAAGGACGTCTTTGGGGTACAAGGAGTACATACAATAGTTCACATTCAGAACTGAGGATTGCTAAAAAATAATATTGATAAAAATCCCTATGAGTTATGGAAAGGAAGACCAGCAAATGTGAAGCATTTCAGAGTGTTCAGAAGAAAATGTTATACCAAAAGAGAAGATAATAGGATTGGAAAATTTGACTCTCAATTTGATAAAGGCATACTTGTTGAGTATTCAAGCAAAAGAAAAGCATACAAATTCTTCAATCTAAGACTCAATAGAAAAGTGGAAAGCACCAATGTGACGATTGATGAAATAGATGGATAGAGGAAAAAAGAAGGAACTAAATATTCAGTGGAACATGATCATAAATAATATTTAAAAGAAGAAGAAGTAGATGAAGAAGCAAATGAAGAAGAAGAGAAGTCATAGGAAGAGCACGAGCAACAAGATATTAAGGCACCTCCAAAGACACCTAGAAGGCGAGTACAGAAAAATAACCCACCAAACACTAGTAGAATTTGGAAAATAAATGACTACGTGACTAAAACTTTTAGTCACGACAACAAAAAATGACTAAATTCTACTAATTTTTTGCAACACAGGTATAAATGACTAAATAAATTACTAATTTGATTGTTAGGTAAAAAATAATTAGTCACACACATAAAAATGACTAAATAAATGACTAATTTGATTGTCGAGTAAAAAACACAACTAAATAAATATTAGTCACACAAATCAAAATGACTAAAGACTTCTATAGACTAAAGATTATTAAAGCTATTGTACTGTTTTCACCATAACTATAAACTTTTTGCTTAGGCATAAGCATATTAGAAAGTTGTATATAATATTAAATAGAAGATATGAAATTAATTAACCCTAGTACTAGCAATTTCATCCAAAAAAATTTAAGGGCGAGCAACCTCTTCCACTTATTCCTCTTCCTCCTCACCTTGTCGTCTAGAATGAAGATATGTTAATCAAAACATGTTTCACCCCTTTCAATACATCTCGCTTATACAAACAATTATTTTCATGTGGTTGGGGCCATGTGCATTACATCCTAGGTAAATTTGGAATAATATTAGATTCTCACATGGCCTCTTAGCCAAAGGGGTCTTTAAAGAGTGTTGTACACCAACTGCAAATATACATTGTTAATTATTCCACAATGGGAGGGACTTGCTTGCAACATATGAATATTAAACATAGGCTAAGAAAAAAAAATTAACCAAAACACAGGCTAAGAAATTAACCTAGTGGTACATAACATGATATTACAGGGAGACATGACCTAGGTTAGGGGTACATAACATATTGTAGGGAGACATGACCTAGGTTCACTCATGGCAACATATGTTATTGTGTCATGCAGACACAAAGTACCACTCCACGTTCACAATATACCAGCGGGACACATGCATATTGATAAACCATAATTTGATGCATTTGATATCATTTGTAAAAATCATTGCAATTCATGAATATGCGGACTGGCGCGAAGTGGGAAAATATAGTGACTAACGTGGAGTGGGAAAATATGGTCGAGATCATTTGTAATTCGGTGAGGTAGGACATCATTTGTGCAAGTGGGGAGTGTACAGGGAGTGGTGTAGTGAAAAGGTGTACAGGGTTAGGATTACAATGGTAGAGTACCAATGTTTTTTGAACCATTTGTGACTCGTAGGTGGAGGGTGTAGCCCCTGGGAGTGTTTCCTCTATGTTTTTCGATTACATTTGTTTTTTTTCATTTGGATTTGTGTTTCCTCTGTGACTGAGGTGCATTTGTTTTTCCTCTATGACTAAGGTGCATGACTGAGGTGCATTTGTGACTCGGGTGCATTTTTGGAGCCGACCGTGAGGTGGGCATGAGGAATATTGGATCCCGTGAGGTGGGGTTTTAGTAGACGGCATGAGGAATATTGGAGCCCGTGAGGTGGGGTTTTAGTTCGTGGGCCTAAGAAATATTGGAGCCTGTGAGGTTTATTTGGGGATTTTATATTCTAGAGAGACTAGAGGAGGAGATTTACTGTTAATTGAGAATTGGAGCTCTTATGATAGGGTTTTGGGTTAATTGGAGCATTATTGGAGCTTGGATGCGTATATAAGAAGTTTCCATGACCGATAAACATGCGGTGGAGAGAACTTGGAGACTACTCAGAAGGAGAACTAGGATTTCAAAGTTGCATAGGTATTCAGGGAAGTCACAAGTATGATTAATGTGTTTCTTTTGGTTTGATTTAGAAGTGCAGGGTTTATAATTAGGAACTAGTTGCTATAAGTTTGTATATTTGCAATGTTTTGTATATTTATGCAATGATACACTTCGACTGTTAGGTCCTTCCATCAGCTTGACCTACATGGCCATACAAACCTTGACATTGTTATATTTGCAACAATTTTCTTTATGTGTTTCTTCTTGTCTCCCAGAGCTAGAATAGACAACTCCAAAATCTCAAATGCTCAATAGACTGCCTCTAATCTCGAATATAAGTGGATTTTTAGGGTGCACAGTGTTTGTTCTCTTCCCCTCAGCTACAAAATACAAGTCTTTGTGTGGGATCATTATTTACTAGGGGTTATCGTCTATAGCTCATATGGCTATGAGCAAGTTCATTGAT
>JASDQU010883515.1:27713-42720 GCA_032191745.1 Picea mariana
AAATTTTCATGTCCAATTTGTGGTCCTAAGATGAAGTATCATCATTCAAAAAGTTTAGGAAAGATGATGTTTGATAAGTATAGAAACTTCCTCCCTAAGAACCATAGGTATCGTATTACTGAAAAACATATTTTCAATGGGAAAGAAGAGACTGGATTAAAACCACGAAGAATGACACCTCACCTATGGAGGTTGAAATATAACAAAAATCATCAAGGTATGCAATTTCTTTATGTATTGTATATGAAGTAATGTTTTTAATTTTATTTTAATTATTGAATTTATTTTACCTTATTTGATAATTATTGTTGTGATTTCTTTTATGCTTCATTAAGGCCTCCATCGTGAAGGTATTAATAATAGGCTTCCATGAGGAACATAATGTTATCCCACTCAATTCATGAGGTTGCCTAGTATGGGGAGCTAAAAATAGCTCATTTTTTTGATACAATGCATATCGGGAAGAATGTGACAGAAACGTTATGGTGGATCATAGATGGTAGGAGGGATAAAGAAAAAATTGTCAAAATTTGTATTGACATTCAGGAAGCCAAACATGCAATGCAAAGTGTGATCTGATCAAATAGCAATGGAGGCCGAAATAACCTTCCATGGTTATTAACAAAGAAACAAAGGAATATAGAGGATTTAGATTTTTTCGCGAATGAGACAATGCTCTGGTTAGGGTTTCGTCTTTGTTCGCCTTAGCTGCCTTCCATGGTTGCTCCAGGAGGAGGGGATCCACTGCCCCCTCCTTCTCCTACTTCTTCCTTTTGCAAGATTCTAGCTGCCTAAGGTAAGAATCTCCCCCCTGCAGATCCCCCTAGCTTCGTCAAGAAGCTCGATTCAATACCTGAAATTGATCTGCCCCCAGACCATCCAATGAGGGTAGCAGTTTCCCTATCAGGATGAGGACTAGTTAGACAATTCATGGGGCTCTGGCTGTTATCCCGAACCATGGACAATTGGATCCAAAGGAATTGGAGACCGCTGATAAAAAATAGTGTAACCTGCTATGTGGTGGGAAGAGGATTCTTCACCTTTGAATTCATTTCTCAGGAAGATAGGGATCTCATCTTCAGGAATGGACCGTACTTTATGGGCACTCAAGGGATTTATTTGAATCATTGGACTCCTAGCTTCGATCTAGATCTAGAAGTTCCCAAGGACATTCTAGTATGGGTCAGGCTACCCAATCTACCAATCCACTGCTAGAACCCCTCCTTGCTTCAAGCAATCAGGAATGGGTTGGGACAATACATCGACAGAGAAAACCTTAGAGATGAATACTCATGTGCACGAATCTGCGTGGAATTCGATCTGGAGGAGGGACTTACTGAAGCGATCAAACTCAAGGTCAACGACTGGCAGCATTACCAGAAGTTGGACTATGAATAACTCTCATTCAAATGCAGGGGATGTCATGAATAAAGACATTTCCAGAGGAACTGCCCTAAGAACCCAAACATGGAGAAAGAAAGTGGAGAAGGATGGCAACAACCAAGAAAAGGAAGATCCAAATTCAAAACTAAAGGCCCAAGGAATGAAAAGACAACCCCCACACAACCCAGGGACCCAGGAAATAAATTAGACATAAGGGTAGAGAACACCTTCAGAATACTAGCTCAGGAACTTGCAGAGAAAACAGCAGAAGAAAACACACAGGAGGAATCCCCAACTAAAGATACATGTGAAAATCCAACCCTCGAAGTCAAAGAAACCCACTTGTCGGCAGAAGAAGAAGAGTAATGAAAATCCCCCCCAATAAAGGATGTAATACTAGACATAGAAGAAGGTGATGCCTCCTTAGATAGCAAGTACGAAGGTGCAAGTGATGCCCTGGCCACACCAAAGAAAACAGGAAGAGGTAGGAAATATAAGAAGGAAGAAAGAGACAAAGAAACCTACAAAGATGTCATAAAGGGATCGCAACCAACAATTAGACAGCTAATCAATGTCAGATAGACAAGGAAGCACTCCAAGGCCTCCCAAGGAGGCCATTCATCCCCCCAAGGTAATTAATGAAACTAACTTCCTGGAATTGCAGGGGATTCAGAAGAAAAAGGAAAGAAGAATCACTTAAGGACACCATAAGAGCCTCAAAATCAGATATCCTACTCCTCCAGGAGACCAAGATGGACAACCAAGACTTACTCAAAGCAACAACTATCCTATGGAGAATAAGCCAAGGAATAACAGAAAGCGCAAGAGGTGCCTCAGGCGGGTTAGGCACCATGTGGAACACTATGACGTTCGATCTGATCAACTCTTAAACGAGCATGCACTGGATCCATACCAAACTCCTTCACAAGGCAACGAGCCAACTGGTAAGTCTATTCAATATCTATGTACCACACCTATTAACGGAAAAAAGAAAGTGTTGGGAGACCCTAAAAGACTATTTATTGCAAAATGATCTAGACAATATCATTATTGGGGGGGATCTAAATGTGACCCTAGCTTTAGATGAAAAAAAAGGTGGCTCCATTGTGCGAGACCTAGCAAGAGAGTGGGTGGAAGATCTAATTTCAGATTGGGATCTAGAAGATATCAAGCCTACTAAAGGCAAATACATGTGGACAAACAAAAGGATAGGACCAGGGCATATAGCAACCAGGCTGGATAGATTCCTCATCCAAATCTTCTTCTTGCTTCTGGTCCTCACTCCCACCTCTTCGATCCTTCCTCACATTGTGTCAGATCACAAGCCCATCCTCTTAGAAATTTCGTGTGACATAAACCATGGGCCCATACCTTTCAGATTTAGCCCAACTTGGCCCCAAGAAAAAGACTTACGAAAGCTAGTGAACAAATTTTGGAATGGCACAGTAAGAGGCTCGACCTTCTATGTGTGGGAAGAAAAACTCAGAAGATTAAATAAAGCACTAAAAACTTGGGCAAAAGGTCAGGCAAATCAAATTAAAACTTGTCAAGAAGCCCAAAAGCAGCTAGGGAACCACAGACTGGAAATGGAAAATCAGGGGATCACCCAAGAATGCTTGCAACAAGAAGACCATCTACAAAGGCAATGGCACAAGGCTTTTCATGAGAAAGAAAATTATTGGAGACAAAAATCTAGAAGCCTTTGGCTGGAAGTAGGAGATAGAAACATGAGCTACTTCCACAAGCAAGCTGAGGCAAGTAATTTAAAATAGTAATAGAAATTCAAGTTCAAAATCAAACAATCATGGATCTGAAAGGCATTAAAGCAACGACAACTGAAGCCTTCAAAGAACTCTATACTGAAATGCAAAGGACTAATATAGACCCCAAAGAGTGCCCTCTCTCCCTTATCCCAAAACTCATCAAGGAAGACATCAACAACAACCTAACTAAGGAAGTCACTCAACAAGAAATAAAGGAGGCACTGGACCAAATGAATCCTGACAAAGCACCAGGCCGAGATGGCTTCACAGAAAGATTCTACTAGCAAAGCTGGGATATAATAAAATCAAATCTAACAAAGATGATCCGGAAATATCAAACTTGCAGCAAACTAGGAGGTGGAACGAATTCGTCCTTCCTGGCACTGATTCCGAAAGAAAAAGGAGCAATCATCTTCGATAGATTTCATCCAATCTCCCTCTGCAATACAAGCTATAAAATCCTCACAAAAATAATAGCCAACAGAATCAAAACAATTCTTCCTATAATCATCCCCAAAAACCAAGGAGGATTCATCAAAGGCAGACACATAGTAGATAACATCATCCTAGTGCAAGAGGCCCTGCACTCAATCATCTGGAGGAAAGACAAAGGTATGATAATAAAACTTGATCTTGCCAATGCTTTTGATAGAGTAAGACATAATTTTTTATTTAAAGTCATGGAAAATTTTGGGTTCACCCCAGCTTTTGTAAACTGGATCAAAGCATGTATCGGGTCACCTTAGATATCCCCTCTTGTGAATGGGAGGGTAACTAAGTTCTTTCAAGCTTCCAGAGGACTCCAACAAGGCTGCCCCCTCTCTCCCCTCCTCTATGTAATTCAAGCCTCAATACTGAGCTTCCAACTAGAGCAGGGCCAAAATCACAACAATCTCCATGGTTTGAGAATAGAGCCAGGGGTAAAGGACATAAATCATGCCCAATTTGTGGATGACACTCTTCTAATGGGAGGTGCAAGCTTACAAACAACAAGGAAATTCAAGAATGAATTAGCGACTTACACATAAATCTCAGGAAGTTTCATAAGCCCTACTAAAAGAAAGATCTATGGTTGGAATATAACGCCAAATGAAATGTTGGAGATCGCCAAGGTACTTAGAGTGGAAGGTTGTACCAAATGGGATGCCTTTAAATACATGGGAGTCCCAATATTCAACTCCACCCCAAGAACCTCACACTGGAATTTGATGATTGACAAGATAAAGAACAAGATAACTTCCTAGGGAGTGAGCTGGTTAAATCTGGCAGGTAAAGTGGTCCTAATCAAGGTCATCCTTGCGAGCATTCCAATCTATCAAATCTCTTTTCTTCTGGCCCCTGCCTCCATAATACAAAAAATTGAAGCAATGTTCATAAGGTTCCTATGGGAAGGTGGGAAACAGTCAGGGAGAAAGTTGCATCTAATAAGATGGGAAAAAATATCTAAACAATCCTGGAAGGCGGTCTCAACTTAAAAAATGCACATGTTCAAAATCTGGTGCTAGGGGCAAAGATGCTTTGGAACCTAACCACCGGGAAGCCAACATGGAGTAAAAAAGCATGATGGAAAAATTACTTTAGGGGTCCAAGGGAAATATGTATAGAGCACCCAATTCTTGAGAAAATAGGCTCCCCAATCTTCTCGCTCTGTCAGAAGACTATGCCCCATTTTAGACCTCATCTCACTTGGGTGCCAGACAATGGGAAAAAAATCAATATTTGGCAGGACTCAATCATGGGAGATCCTCCCATTGGGTTGAGACAGGATCTGGATCGACTCAAAGAATGGATGGTCACTCAAAATTTAAACACTCTTTGGGACATCTCAATTTGGGGGAATGATGAGCATAAGATGTGGCTAAGGTGGGGAATTGTTAACAACCCCCCTGATTTAGAAGAGGACTGGAACGCTCTGAAGCTTTGCCTCCAAGGGAAATCCCCACTCAAAAAAAGGGGAAAAGACAAACGAGGTTGGGGAACAAGCTTAGGGACATACAACACTACAGAAGGGTATCATCTCACAAATGCCCACCCCAATGACCCTCCAAACCCAGTAATTTGGAAAGCTATTTGGACCTCCAAGTCCATCCCAAAGATTGACATGTTTATTTGGACTTTGTCTCACATAAGCATTCTAACGGGAGAAAACCTAAGAAGAAGGGGGTGGGAAGGCCCCAATAGATGCCCACTTTGTCTTCAAGTAGAAGAAACCACGGACCATCTTCTACTAAACTGTTTCTACTCCAAAGAAGTCTGGTAGTTGGCTATGGGACTGCAGAGTTTCATCATCACACCCCAAGATATGAGCAACCTTCTCCAAAATTGGGATTCCTTCTGCCCTTTCTAGACTAAGAAAAAAGGACAAACATCCACTTTGTGGAGAGTCCTCCCCAAATTCATCCTCTGGAAAATATGGCTGGAGAGAAACAATAGACTTTTCAGGGAACTCAAAAGAAGTCCATCCCAAGTTGCAACCAAGATACAGGATTATTTTGGCGAAAGCGCTCCCCACTTCTGGCAAACAAAAAATTCTAGCGTGCTAGAGTTGGAAGAGGAACAATGGTTGGCAGAGTTTAAAATTCAATACCAGGGAGGAAAAAGGGACAACAACTCTGGCCAAGAAGCCTAGGAAATACGAATGGAGAAACAAGATTTTGAATACTAGAAGACAAAGGAAAAGAAACATATTTTGTCCTTTGACAGGGCCTCCCAAGGGAACCCAGGCTTGGCAGGTGGAGGAGGGATTCTAGAAATCCCCACCGGATCAATGAAGCTAATCTTTTCCTAGGGGCTTGGAACTGAAACTAACAATAGAGTAGAAGCCCTAGCCCTCTGGCAAGGGCTCATTCAAGCAATCAGTCATAGCGTTCAAGATCTGGTAATAATTGGGGAATCTCAGATAGTAATCAAATCCTTAATCCACCAAAGCAAACTCAATAATGCAAAAATCAATAACCTCTTGGAGAAAACCCAATTCCTCCTTGGGAATTTCCGGTCTTATAAGATTTACCATGTCTTACGAAACCTAAACAAGCAAGCAAACATCGAGGCCAATAAAGGAGTCCTCTTGACTACTGGAACCATGCAACTTAATGGAACAATGTCCATAGTGGATCTTCCATGAATCTAGGGAGAAATCCCATAAAAAAAGTAAAGTCATGAGCTGGAAAGGGAAAGGCAACATGAAAGAAGAATTTGAGCAAATCCAAATCACGACAAGACAACGCAAGTGGACAGAAGGTACAACCCAGTGCATCATTCAGTAGTTGATTTTCTCTGGGGAGGAGACAGAGCAGTAGGTCGCCCATCCCCTTCAGATCACGTGAATCGTTTAGGGAATTCAACTTGGGAGGAGACTGAGCTTAAATAGGGGAGAGGAACTTAGCCCTCCATACCAACCTCACACAGAGAAAACCAAGAAGGAATTTGACCCAACTACAAGAGGATCGAGCATAACAGCAGGTCGCAAGGAGAAGAGAAGAAGTCGCTGAAGATGGCTTCTAGCTCGAAAATCAAGCCAAGCACAACAGAAAGGCTGAACACAATGGACGTCACTCTGGAAAATTTAAAGCAAATGCTAAACTACCAGTTGGACTTTCTTCAAAATCTAGACATAGACGCAAGAAGAAGATTGGAGATGTTGGAAGGGGACATTACCACCACAAAATTTGATATCACTGAGGATCTCAACAAACTCCATAAAGAACTGAAGGGCCTTAAGAAATAATTCGATACTAGAATCACCCGGCTGGAGGAAAAAAATGGCTCAGCTAAACAATGAATGGAAGCGAGATCCAGAGAAGTAAATCAACATTTCAAGTCACGAAAGGGAGTTCTGCAATTTCTCAGCAAGGATGGAATTTTGTATAGAAGCCTCTGTTGTAAATAAATTTGTAAAAATTCTCACCCCTGGAAGGTTAGTATAGCCTCCAGGAATGTATTCAACTAGTAGAGTGTGGCTCACCATAGTTGTAACAGAACCAGTGGCTTTGCCACTGCCTTTCTTAATTAAAATCCATTAATCGTTCTTGTAGAAAAAAAAAACAGAGAAACAAAGCAATTATGTAAAAGAGGTCATTCAAAGAATTAAATTTCCCATAGGTTTTTCTTCAAACATAAATAATATCTTAATGAATAAAGGTGAATTTGTTGGAGTAAAAACACATGATTGGCATACTTTCATTAAGGTAATAATTTTGGTATACATATTTATATATTGGTTATATACATATTTTATGATTTTTCTTTTTTTTGTCTAGTTTGGAAACAAATTACAATTCATTTTTATTGTTATAGTATGTTCTACCTCTATCTCTCCCAAATGACTTTGACAACAATGTCAAACAAGTTATATATGATCTTGGAAAATACATGAGGTAAGTATTTGTGATTTATATGAAAAATATATTTTCAATTTGTTGTTTTACTTAATGAAATAAGTTTTACTTGTAATGTAATATATATCATGCTTTGTTAAAACATGTTATTTTCTTGCGTCATGATCTGTAGATGGTTGTCATTGAAAGAAATACATCAAGATGATATAAAGTATTGGAAGAGAGAAATTATGTGGTTAATGTGTGAAATGAAAAAGCATCTACCTCCAACATTTTTCAATGCACAAGAACACTACCTCATACACCAAGTTGAAAATATTGAAATGTGTGGACCTGTACACACAAGGTCAATGTGGATGGTGGAGAGGAACTTGAACTCATTGAAGGCTTATGTTAGACAAAGAGCACGTCCTGAGGGTTCTATGGTGGAGGGATATATGGTATATCAATCCATGGTGTATATTAATAAGTATCGCCAACTATGCATGCAATGGATCAAATTTGGGATGTGAACTCCATCAAAACATTTGAAGGGGACCACCTATTGGGAAAAGGTAGAATGAAGAAAGTGAGAGATAATTAAATTGTGGAGATTTATAATACATATAACTTTTTGTTTTTTGTGTATAAGATTATACTTATTTAATATTTATTATTTCATCAATTATAAATATTTACCATGGTTATAACTAATATTTAATATTGGTGAACTATGATTTTTTTATTCAGTTGCTCAAGATTGGGATGCACTACATTTGTACATTGCAAACAATCTTGATTGGATGAAGGTGTGGATTGAAAGATGTAAACAACATCATGGCGATAGGTTATCATGGAAACAATTGTTTGAATTGGTTCAAGAATCTCATCGTAATGGAGATGCCAATGTTATGCAGAGGAAAATTGATTTAGCATATGGTTTGAAAGATGTACAGGCAAGCAAATTCACACATTTTATTCAGTTATTTTATATTATATTAATGTGACTGCAGGTGTGTTTTTTCAAATACTTTCCAAGTTATATAAATATATTTTTTAATTAACAATGCATCTTTTACATGTATGGAATATTGCAATTGAAACACGACAAACATATGTGGTGCAATAGCTGTAAATTTCACATCAAATAGTTTGTAGAAACCAGGAAAAATTTTAATAGTGGGATAATTGTAGTATTCCACATCACTAATGTTTCCTCTAGGAGTGACAGACATCCCCAAGAATCTGAAAATAGATATTATGGGTATTTGAATGATATACTTGAGTCTGACCTTAATTCCTTAAAATTATTTTTTCTTGAAATCAAATGGTATAGGTTATGAATGCATGACCATGATGAGGAAAGAACTGTTATTCAGCATGCCAATAGATTTTCGATGATTAAAACAATGGTGTTTGAAAGAGGACATGATCACTATGTTTTTCCTAGCCAATGTGAATAGGTCGTTTACTCAAAGGTTCCAAGTGTCAAGAGGGATTTTTCATTTGTTGTTAGATATGATCCAAGAGGAAGGCCAGTAAAGTGTATTGTAGAGGAAGAAGATGATGCACCAAAGACTGAGCAGGAAGTTGTTTTGAGAGACATAGAATGTGTAGTTCTTGATGATGATGTCGATGAATATATGCTCGAAAATGACATTGATGATGATGATGGTATCTTCAATACTTTCAACATCGTTTCTAAATTGGATGATGATACATATGTCGGATTGGATGAAGAAGAAGATACATAAGAAGGTTGATTACTTATGTGGGTTAAATAAATAAAAAATTATTGGTTATTTACATATTTTTAAGTTTATGTCATTTTTTTATATCCTATGTGACATGTTATTTTTTATGTCAAACCTGAAAATAGTGTCCATAGTGTATGTTCTAAAATAAAATGATCATTTACAAACACATTATTTAGTTTACCTTAATTAATGTTTTTTTTGGTAGTTTTTATGTAGAGATGATTTTAAGGATATAATTTTTTTTTTAAATGTAGAAACCTTGGTGAATCTTACTAATCCTTCATATGCCAACTATAAATGTTTGGCTATATTTTTGTAAAAACATTCAAATTTATAAGGATTTTATATAGTTTTTATAAATTTTTGGCGATTTTTAATGTAAAATAATTTTATCCTATAGAATTTGGGCGAATCATTTTTAAAATAATGAATCTCGTTTTTTGAAAAACCATGGAAAATAAGCCCATGAACGAAATTTAGCCCCAAAAATCATCCATGTTTTTATGCATGATTAATATGTTGCTTTGGATTATTTTATATTTTATAGATTGAATATTGGGGAATTGAGAGTGATGTGAGAGGGAGGGGAGGGGCCATATTAGCTTCCACCTTCATGTGTTTGGCCTTGTTCAGTAGAGAATAAATTATTCTTGAAACCAAGAGAAGCTCAGTCATCGTTATACCATCATCTTAAATGTCATCATCGTTGTAATAGTATTACAACAACGAAGTTTCGATGAACATGTTCATCATTGCTATAGCATCTTTGTCGAAACTGTTTGAAAACGTGGGACTTTGGCCCATGATTTTGGTGGAAAGAAGAAGGTTCTAGATGATATTTTGTACTAATATTCTTTATGGAGCAAGAAGGTACTTAGATGAGAGAAAAAAAAAAAGACAAGACATAACTGATGAAGCTTGTGAAATTTATCAAGTACTTTTTTATCGACACTATTGCATGCCCTTACAATACTAGATGCGGGGATGTTCATCTTGAATTAATTTTAAAATAAATAGCTAAAAGACATTGTACTAGGAGTAGACATGGGCAACAGTGACCTGTGAATGGGGCCAACATTGAAGTTTTTTCAAATTGTTTTTGTATGCACTGAAATTTGACATGGATAGGCTATTCACATGCCTTGATGATATGGGAGGATTTCCAGACTCAAATATAACTATTACACCCACTGTATATATCCGATCTCATCCTTGCGATTTCATTTGAACTTTCTCAGATGAATGTCATGCATGGAACTCCCAACATATAACCCATCATCATGGTCATGATATTTATATTCATCACCTATGTTTTTCAAAACCAACATCATGCAAATTAGGCCAATGAGTTTGGTGGCAAGAAGAAGGTGCTAAATAATGATTTCGTACTAATATTCTTTATGGAGCAAAAAAAGTACTTAGATGAGAGAAAAAAAAAATACAAGACATAATTGATGAAGCTTGAGAAATTTAGCAAGTATGCATTTATAAACATTATTGCATGCCCTTGTAGTGCTATATGTGCTATTTTATTCACTTATTTTATATTATATTAATGTGACTGCAGGTGTGCTTTTTTCAAAATATTTTTTAATTAACAATGCATCTTTTACATGTATGGAATATTGCAGTTGAAACACCACAAAGATATGTGGTGCAATGGCTATAAATTTTGCATCAAATAGTTTGTAGAAACTAGGAAAACTTTTGATAATGGGATAACTGCAGTATTCCACATCACTAATGTATCCTCTAGGAGTGATAGACATCCCCGAGAATATGAAAATAGATATTATGGGTATTTGGATTATATACTTGAGTCTGACTTCAATTCCTTCAAATTAGTTTTCCTTGACATCAAATGGTATAGGTTATGAATGCATGAACATGATGAGGAAAGAACTGTTATTCAACATGCCAACGGATTTTCGATGATTAAAACAATGGTGTTTGAAAGAAGACACGATCGCTATGTTTTTCCTAGCCAATGTGAATAGGTATTTTACTCAAAGGTTCCAAGTATCAAGAGGGATTGGTCATTTGTTGTTAGATATGATCCAAGAGGAAGGCTAGTAAACTATATTGTAGAGGAAGAAGATGATGCACTGGAGATTGAGCAGGAAGTTATTTTGATAGACATAGAATTTTTATTTCTTGATGATGATGTCGATGAATATATGCTCGAAAATGAAATTGATGATGATGATGATATCTTCAATCATTTCAACATTGTTTCTAAACTAGATGATGATATAGATGTCGATTTGGATGAAGAAGAAGATACAGAAGAAGGATGATTACTTATGTGGGTTAAATAAATAAAAAATTATGGGTTATTTACATGTTTTTAAGTTTTATACCATTTTTTTATATCCTATGTGACATGTTATTTTTTATATCAAACCTGAAAATAGCGGCCATAGTGTATGTTCTAAAATAAAATTATCATTTACAAACACATTATTTAGTTTTCCTTAATTAGATTTTTTTTGGTATTTTCTATGCATGATTAATATGTTGCTTTGGATTATTTTATATTTTATAGATTGAGTATTGGGGAATTGAGAGTGATGTGAGAGGGAGGGGAGGGGACATATTATCTTCCACATTCACGTGGTTGGCCTTGTTCGGTAGAGAATAAATTCTTCTTGAAACCAAGAGAAACTCATTCATCTTTATACCATCATCTATAATGTCATCATCGTTGTCATAGTATTACAGCAACAAAGTTTCGATGAACATGTTCATCATTGCTATAGAATCTTCGTCAAAACTGTTAGAAAACATGGGACTTTGGCCCATGATTTTGGTGGAAAGAAGAAGGTGCTAGATGATATTTTTTATTTAAATAATGATTTCGTACTAATATTCTTTATGGAGCAAGAAAGTACTTAGATGAGAGAAAAAAAGATAAGACATAACTGATGAAGATTCTACAATTTATCAAGTACTTGTTTATCGAAATCATTGCATGCCCTTGTAGTACTATATGTGGGGACGTTCATCTCGAATTAATTTTAAAATAAACAACTAAAAGACATTGTACTAAGACTAAACATGGGCAACAGTGACCTGTGAATGGGGCCAACATTGAAGTTTTTTCAAATTGTTTATGTATGCACTAAAATTTGACATGGATAGACTATTCACATGCCTTGATGATATGGGAAGGTTTCCAGACTCAAATATAACTATTACACCCACTATATATATGATATCATCCTCGCGATTTCATTTAAACTTTCTCGGATGAATGTCGTGCATGGAAATCCCAACATATAACCCATCATCATAGTCATGATATTTATATTCATCACCTATGTTTTTCAAGACCAACATCATGAAAATTAGGCCAATTAGTTTGTTGGCAAGAAGAAGGTGCTAAATAATGATTTCGTACTAATATTCTTTATGGAGCAAAAAAGTCCTTAGATAAGAGCAAAAAAAAATACAAGACATAATTGATGAAGCTTGAGAAATTTAGCAAGTATGTATTTATCAACGTTATTGCATGCCCTTGTAGTACTATATGTGAGGATGTACATATTGAACAAATTTTAAAAGGAACATCTAAAATACATTGTACTAGGACTAGACATGGGAAACATTGACTTGTTAATGGGGCCAACGTTGAAATGTTTTCAAATTGTTTCTGTATGCACTAAAATTTGTCATGGATAGACTATTTGTATGACTTGACAATATGGGAGGGTTTCCTGACTCAAATATGACTCAGACACCCACTCTATATATTGTATCTCGTCCTCGTTTCGTTTTAAATTTCCTGGATGAATGTCATGCATGGAACTCCCAACATACCCATCATCATGGTCATGCTCTTTATACTCATCGCCTATGTTGTTCAAAACCAGCATCATGCCAATTATTCCAATGATTTTGGTGGAAAGAGAAGACACTATATGATATTTTGTATTTAAATAATGATTTTGTACTTATAATATTCTTTATGGAGCAAAAAAGTACTTAGATGAGAGAAACAAAAAAAGGCAAGACATAACTGACAAATCTTGTGCAATTTATCAAGTACTTGTTTATCTATGTTATTGAATTCCCTTGCAATACTATATGTGGGGACTTTCATCTCAAATTAATTTAAAAAGAAACAGCTAAAAGACATTGTACTAGGACTAGACATGGGCAACAATGACCTGTGAATGCGGCCAACGTTGAAGTTTTTTCAACTTGTTTCTGTATGCACTGGAATTTGACATGGATATACAATTCACATACCTTCATGATATGGGAGGGTTTCCAGACTCAAAGATGACTCACACACCCACTCTATATATCATATCTCATCCTTTTTTCGTTTGAACTTTCTCAGATCAATGACATGCATGGAACTCCGAACATACCCATCATCATGGTCATGCTCTTTATATTCATCACCTATGTCATTCAAAACCATCATCGTGCCAATTAGGTCCATGAGTTTGGTGGAAAGAATAAGGTGCTAGATGATATTTGGTACTTAAATAATGATTTTGTACTAATATTCTTTATGGAGCAAAAAAGTACTTAGATGAGAGAGAGAAAAAAGACAAGATATAACTGATGAAGCTTGTGCAATTTAACTTAGTGTCTTGACACATGTGCCTTTGTTATATCCCTTTAAATATGTTAAATGATGTGGATAATTTGAATTAGACTAAGTATTTCAACTGTTGATTTCCATAATTAGATTCGGAGCCTGAAAATTTGTATAGGAGTTGATTCGATATCTTTATTTAATATGTTTTCCACCTATTCATAATTTAGAGGAATAAGGAGAGAATCCTTTTGTTGTCGAGTGCCCTTCCACCAAATGTTATGACACATGGCATCAACCTATATAACCTTGAAGCTTCCAAGGGATTTTGATGACGATCCTCTACCTAACTCACAAATCCTTTTTCATAAAATCATTGGATGACAATTTTCTGAGTCTCCTCGTTCTACTTAAACAAAATTTGGGCTCTAGCATATGAATATTTGTTTGCTAGCCTATAAGTGTCTAGCCTCTCCTCATTATTATATTTATCCTTCACATGGGCCACATAAGCCTTAGTTTTAGAAACAATATGTTGAGATTCATACCTCCAAGGATCCTCCTTCTCGTTCTTGCAGGACTCCAAAGTTGAGTTGGCTTATACATACCTAGATCTAGTCACAAAAGAGTATTTTGTAAATGAAACTAATTAAATGGGAAAGTAGGTTAATTTCTTCTTCCCAATGAAACATGTCTCATCCACTACCACCATTTGTGTCATAAATTCAAGGAAAAATAAGTGTGGAACCATCAACACTGACAATTTTTAAATCCTTTCCTCAAAACCAAAAATATTCAAAATTTTATACTTTCCATACAAGTACCAATCCCCATATTTCTTTTGAGGACTAACAACTACTTCTCTTTACATTCATCATAAATCCCCCAAAATAACCCCAAATTCCACCTAATCAATATAATTTTTTTATAATATTTCATGTCTCCCATGCTAACCATACATAACCATTTGATTACCATCTTATCCTTTCCATAATCCCCTTGTCTATCCAAATTTCAAGTGTCAAAAACAAGAAGACATGGGACAAAAACTTAAGATAATTGAGAAAAATAGGATGACCTTTGGTGGGGGATGCCATATCCATGATGGATAATGTATGGGTATAGGCTAAGGAATCATCATCATTTCCCAACAACATAGATACCATAGTATTATCAATTGAATGTCGATGTTTCAGATCCATATCAGGATCCATCATCAGGACAAGAAGTCTGGGTTTA
>JASDQU010883517.1:39514-50654 GCA_032191745.1 Picea mariana
AACAAGTTTGGAGAGAATGGTGAGAACCATTTATTTATCCTCCTTATATTTATCAACCACGCAAGCTTTGAGTCGCGACAGTAAATCCTTGTATTTTGTAAAGAAATCTTGGAGATTGTCGAAGATTTTTGGATCCAATATGAGCAATTCCAGCTCGAGCATGTGCCCCCTCATATCATCCTATTTTACAAAGATCCCTTCCAAGGTGTTCCAGGCTTCATTGGGGGTTTTACAGGAAGGTATGTGAAAAAGGAGATTGGGAGAGATGAGATTGCAAATTATTCTGAATGCTTCATCCATTCGATTTAGATACTTGTATTTTTCTATGGATGATGTGGGTTTCATCTCTATATTCAAGTTTAAAATGTACAATCCTCTAGTTTGGATATGCATGATTATTCTCTCCTTCCATGCAAAGTAATTGTAAGGTATAAGAATTAATTCTTTGGGGAATTCCATTTTTCTGCTGTCTTCAATCTTTGGTACCTGCAAAAATATTTTGTTGTAGATTTTGCTTAGAAGTATGTTGGCTATGATACCATGTAAATGTGTTGAACATGAACATAATATATCTATCTATAAAATACCACACACATTTGCAGAGATAAATTGAGAAAGAAGAAGCAAGAGAGAAAGAATGGAAGAATTCTCATTAACCGTAATGAATAATGAATAATTTACACATGATATACTTTGTATAACTCAACCAATGCACACTGGAGGTGAATCCAATGTGCCATAGTGGTGGTCTAGAGTGATTTGAACACACACCAACAATTACGGCAGTGATCTTCCACCTAGTCTAGTCTCTTGGGTAGTTACAGGAGTGAACTGCCACCTAGCTCAATTAACTAGTCTACCAGTCTTCAATTAATTGACTGAAATAGAGTGAAGTGAGGAGGAGATAATGGAATCATGGGTAATTTGTTAGTCTGGTCCTGATACCAAGGCTAATGCACATTATTTGGTGATGATCCCAATGTTGCATGGTGACAAAACCAATGCAGCATCTAGACTCCACTCAACTAGTCAAACTGAACTGAACATTGAAGGGAATATTCTCCTAGAGGAATTTTCTCCCTAAACTTTAGGAGACTGGATAAAGACTAATAAACATAGGAAAAACCTTAGGAAAAATAAATCCTAGGTGTGTGTGAAGTAACTCCAACAGTTTCAAGGTTTGAGTGGATTTGATAAGGTATTGTTGGAAAGGAGGAGAAGGATGCTTTTTGGGCTATGGAGTCAGATCTTGAAAACAAATGAAACCAATGTCTTGGTAATAGAACCTCACAGAGGAACATAGGATAAATTTGGTGGATGAAACCTTCAATTTTTGGATTTATTTGTAGACGGCGAAAGAGGAAGAAAACAACAAATAATAACATCAGAGCACCACATAGATGAATTATGACCTAGTTAGGAAGAAAATGACAAAGTTTGAATTCCTTGAGTTTACACCACCTTTTAGATGAATTCTAACTCTTAAAAATCATTTCAAACAAAGGAAAAATGAGATGTAAATAGAGATACAAGAGATACATACACAAAGAAAAGAAACACATTTTCAACTCATCACCATTAGAATCTCCTTCATGAAGGTTCATGACTTATGCGATTCATTCCATTCAGATTCCAAGATTTTATAGTGAAAGTAAAAAATGCTATAGTTTTGGAAACTCGCCCCTTTTACATCAAAATGAACCAAATATATAAGATCCTACTTGCCATACTAAGATACTAGGGGTCAAATTCCTTAGGACTACAATAGTGGATATATTTACAATAGAAGAGGACAACTCAAAAATGACTTTACTAAAAATAGTAAGTTTGTTTTACCCTAATTAATGCAAAACAAACATATCTTATACAATCAAATATCCAAGCTAAATTCGATTCTGGAGTGTGGATGAGTCATCGGGATTGTTTGGAGGTGCCTTCAAGAGAAATGGTGTGTTTTCCTATAGCTCTATCACCTTTGCATAACATACTGGTGTTGGGGCTACGCAAATGATACCTACAACATTTGTGTAGCACGCTGTGATTTCTTGAAATTTGTGTAGGTCTGGGTGGCAGCCACTGATAAAAAACTTGATTTAACCTTCAACATGGTATACCCAACCTTTAATGTTTTCCTTTTATTTTATATATGGCTACATCATTTGCGTAGCACTAGTGCACTATGAAACTGCTTTATATGCTTTCCTTATCAGTTACAATTTGCAGCTGCTCAAAAAAGGGTGATTCATACTGTCATAAATTCCCGGATCATAAGCATGGGGGTTTCAAAAAGGTGTTTATATAGCAATATGTTCAAACTTAGCTAACTTCTACCTCCCTTAGTCACCTTTTAGTTTTCAACTGTAATGGTGACTTCCTCCAAAAAACAAAACTGTGTTTTTCATCCTTTCATACTTGTGCTACTTCTGCGAGTAAGTCCAGTCTCCTCCTGGCCTCATCATTCAACTACATCCTTTTATTTAGCTACATATTCTCCTTCCTCAATGCTAGGTTACGTACCTTTAAATTTCCCACATGCCTAAACAAGGTTGCATTTCTCTTCAATTTTGATTGAGCATTAGAAAGGAATGCATAGGCATTGTCTATGGCTAGTTTGAATTCCTTGTAATGATTCATGATTCCTTCTTCTGATATTCTATTTTCTTCCCTGAGCTTGATGATATGATCTTGATCTTCTCTCAGTTTCTTATTCATCCATATTATGTTCTTTTATCCTTCTGTGGGTGAAGTAGGAGGTCTCTGACTTGTTTCTTTCTTTCCCTGTATGTATGGACTATTCTTCATGGCTGAGGATATTGTCAGAGGTGATGTGGGATTGGCTACAACTGTAGTCTCAGGGATTTTCCCATCCTCCTTTTCCTTCTAAATTTATTTCATAGGGCCTACTTTTCTTTGTGGTGTTTGTTTTTCGGAACCTCTCTCAGCTAGTTTTCTTTTCAACTCTACGTTTTCTTGATAAAATCGAGCAATCACATGTTGAGACTCTTTGAGCTATTGTTCTAATTCCCTAATTTCTGAGTCTTTATCTCCTAGTTTGGTTTGGCCTTCATCCATACCTTGATATGAAATCTCAACATACTCTGTGTGGACTGTTGGTGTAGGAATCTTTCTTGTTGCTCACCTTTTGGTTGGCCTTCTAGGTGTCTAGGTTTCTTTTGGTTCATCAATGAATTTTTTTTTTCTAACCTTCTTTGGAAATGGTTGGCTTGGAGGAGAGCCTTCGAATTCCTTCCCTTTTCTCTTCTCTACAACACTTTCTCCCTTTTTATGTGAGTTTCTAGGATACACCCTTTCAGTAGACAATGGGGTATCTCTTTTGGGCTCTAGGGGAATATTAGCTGAGGACAAGAAAGAATCCCATTCCATGTTTAGTTTTTTGAGTTCTTAAACAATTAGTAGCTTAACTAAGGAGAAATGGAACATGATACTTTTAAGTTGGTTGGATTTAGCTCAGAACCTGTCTTCCATATTTCCTAAGCTTCTATATAGTTAAAAAGGCAAGTTGAGAGGGTTTTTTCTTGTGAAGTGCATGAGGAGTCTCAAATGGTACTCGTACACTATTGGTTAACTTACTAATATTCTTCTATTCTGTCTAATTTTATTGAACCAGGGTTCATGTCTGTGTTGGTTTATGAAAAGTTACAAATATTCCCCTCATTCCCATGATTTATGATATAATCTCGACTGAATTTTCTGTTACTTAGGAATAAAATAGGATAGAAAGTGATTAAAATGTCTCCCAAAAATATTATTGAGTTGTATTTTATAAATTTTAAAATATGGTTGGAATTGTTTGATTTTGTTACATGAATGGATAAATATTGTTGAATCCATGATATCTAAAGAGATTTTGGAGATACGTAAGTTATTGGAGGTTAAAGATATTAGGCGCAAAGTAGTTTCAAGATATATTGGTTCTCTATTTTGTAAACTTCATAAATCGTAATAGCGATCCTGAGGATCTCTTGATCCTCAGGATAGCTTAATTTACCCATATTTTGTAATATATAAGGGTAGTGGATCCTGGAAAGGATCACCTAAGAATTTTATACAAGCATTCAGAACTCATAATTTCTCTGCACAAACAGTTTTTGTAAATGTTGGATCAGATATGGAATTAATAAAGGCTTTGAACGTTTTCATCATTTCCACATACTGAGTTTCTAGTAGCAGTACTTCTGAGGACCGAGGGGCCATTATGAAGGAGTTACTGTCTCAATCTATAATTGTATCAGTTTGATTTATGTTTTATGGTTTAAATCTCCTTTCCAGTAATTAAGATAAATGCATAAGTGTGTTAATACTTTCATGTTGTTTGCTTGCAAAAGATAGATGCTTTATTTTGAATGTTATCGATTGTTGTTCTAGATTCTATTTTGTTGTAGTTTACTTCTTGATAGTTCCTCTCATTTTCACATGCATTGCTCCTTTTTGCCTAAATTAGCATTTGGTGTCCCTTTCACTTAGTTTAGTATTTGTTGTTCCTTTTTCACCTAAATTAGCATTTTTTGTCCCTTTCGCTTAGTTTAGTATTTGTTGTTTCTTTCCGCTAAATTAGAATTTGTTTTTCCTTTCATTCATTGTTCTTTTCTCAATTTACAGTACTCAGTTATTTCTTTCCAGCAGATTAAATAGTCATCAATAGATCAATTTATTAAGATTTTCCATAGATTCAATTCCTATTTCTTAATTAGATCAATTCAACAATTCAATTCATGCTTTTAAGTATGTTATAGATAAGATTTCAATCATTTTCAGTAAAATCTTAGTTTTAGAAGTTTAATGAATGTGTGAGGAACCTGATTATTGATAAATTCAGATTTGCTTTAACTATGTGATTTTAACCTCTATGAGCTATCTGCATAGACTTTGTTGATATTCTTGAAATAAAAGACGAATCCTCGTGTTGATAAATTAATGTTAAACGAAGGTTTTTYTTAGGACATMTTTAGAGCCCAACATTTTGGCATCGTTGYTGGGGAGAGTGTCAAAGGTAGCATAGGTTATGTCTMTAGAGAATGAGGTATTGAAGACGAAAGGTAAGAACCTACGCAGGAAATAAGTAAATTGCTTATGTCAGCGCCTACCCCCAGSTGATATATAGATGTTGTATAGGTGTTTAGAATTTTCTTTGTGTGAAGTGTGTATGACTAAAAGGAAAGAACCTGAAAAACCAAAACCCCCACCAAAAACTACCAAAGCCCATCGCTCAGTGCTCCCTAGGAGAAACACTTTCATAGACGACATCATTCAAAAAGTTGAATCTCAAGCTTCGGTTGGACCCAAGAGAGGCTTCACCCAAATTCCTCAGGCAAAAGTTTCACCAAATACAGCCCATGTTGAGGTTAACAACAAAACTGGAGGGACTGAGAAAAGTTTTCAAAGTATAGATCTTCCACCTCTCGGCCCTTTAGAAGAGGGAAGTTCTTGTAATTTGGAGGAAGGCGAAGGGAAAACCAGTGGGGTTTCTAAGGAAAACCCATTGCCACCACTTGATCCTAAATCTCCTGTGAAAGGAGAAGGCATACCTAAAATCCCAGATAGAGGTAGTGCAATCAAATCCCCTAGGGGATCAAGTAATCAATCAAAAGAACACCTAGGACAAGAAATTCCTGAAGATTTTTGGCACATATTTGACCAAATGGTGCAACCAAATCAACAATGACCCCAAACCTCCACTTTGGAATATTTGATAGTTGATCCAGTTCCCAATGCCCCCATGAAAGAAATTCCCTTGCAGAATCTGCCAGCCTTTCATGGATTGATTTCAGAAGACGTGAATGCATTCTTATTAGAATTTGATGTTCTATGTAGGGGTTATGATTACACCTCTGAACCCCAAAAAATAAATTTGTTCCCTTCCACTTTGAAAGGGGCATCTTTGTGTTGGTTTATGGGACTGGGAGGAAGAACTATAAACTCATGGGATGAGATGAAATAGGCCTTCTTGACAAAATATCAATATTATTGTAGAACTAGGGATCTAAAAGATGAAATCTTTCAAATGACTGCAAAAGAAAATGAGACATTAGAAGAATATGTTGAAAGGTTCCAATACAATATACAAAGAACCCCTTATGGTACATTACCAGGTGAGGTTCTCAAATCCACTTTGATAAAGGGAATGGAATATGAATGGGTATAAACATTGAATTTAATGGGGAAGGGTGATATCTATCAAGAAACTTATGATAACATCGTTTAGTTGTGCATCAGGTGCTCACGTGGAAGTACACGGGCTAGGTCAGAGATGCAGACTCCCCTCACCAGAACTAACAATATTACTAGTAGAGGAGTCACCCAAGAAGAAGTCGGTAATCTCTTAGAAAATTTCAAAACTGACATTTTGAGCACTCTGAATACACAATTGGATGTATTGTAGGCCAAACAGAAGCAAGCAGAAGAAGAACAGACTTTGGTCATATTTTTCCATAGATGTAGAAAAAAACATGGTCCAAGGGAATGTATGTTGGATGTGGTTCGGGTGTGTGCTATCTGTGCTAAAGACCACACAACAGATCAATGCCCATCGCTCCTATGATTGAAACTTGTCTTCAGAGAAGTGGAAGAGGAAACAAAACCATTATATTTGATGGCTCAGTGTCGCCAATGGCAGGCCCGACCTCCAGGTACACTACAAGATATTTCTTCTTTCTTTTCTGGGCAATATAATTAGTAGCAAAATTCTGGAAACACATGGCAGGGCCAACCATTTGCTAACCCCACTTGGCAGTCCCAACAATATCCAATTGCAAATCCCACTCAGCCAAACCAACTAGCTGCAAGTCCCATTTGGAAAAATCAACTAGCTGCAAATTCCACCTAACCTAACTCACAATACCTTACCTCATCTTGGAAAAACTCAAACACCAACCCCTATCCTTCACAGTGGTCCAACACATCTGCCCAAAACCCAAATAGGAACCAAAATTGGCAGTGACCCATGGGAATGACCAATCAACCCATGGGGATGGACCCTCAAACCCAAATCACTTTGCAATCTCCACTCCAACTACCCCAGAACCCTCAATCGTAATTGTTCCCTCAATTACCAACCCAACCCCACCCAAATTCTAATAATAGACCATCCCAGCTCATCCATATTATGGAGAATGTGGAAGGGGAAATCAACTTCGTAGGGTGCAATAAACTCCAGTTGAGGTTAGGATGCATAATTTATCTTGAAGAAAACAACATTTCCCAAGAGCAGGAGATTGAAAATAACATACAACCAACAATAACACCCTCAACTATGGTTATAATGGAAGAAACAGAGCAGGGATGAAACACATTCGAACCACAAGATCCTAATAAGGATGTAGCTCCTCCTCCCCTATTCCCCGAAAGGTTGTGTTAGGACCCAAAAATGTCCCTTTTTCACTATATCTTTTGCTCATTCAACCTTATCATTTCCATGCTAAAATGCCTAATATACTGTTTGCTAAGACCTTTTTCCCAAGGTATGAATCATTGATCTTGATTTTGTATTCTTATTTACTTAACACGTTTGATTGGTAGTGTTTCTCATATTTTATCCATGAATGTTCAACTAATGATCAAAATGTGTAGATTAAAGAAAAACAACCAAGTCTTGAAGAAAGAGTGTTGCTATTACACCGGCTATTACAGTTGTGCACCAGTTCTACATGTTGTTACATGACTACAGCAATTGCGCACCTTTCTTGTAAGTTGTTACAACTGCCGCAACAGATTCTCATTGATCCTGGAAGTTGGTATATCATTTAAATATGTATCCTAAAGATGGATCCTCAAGGCTGTTACATGTTTTGGCTCACACTGGTGATCAAGATTATTTCCAGATTTTGTGATGATAACAAATCTTTTATATCATACGAACAGCTTGAGAATGTTCGATTCTCAAGGTTGTTCTGAGTCCGTTTCAACTGAATGTCTCTGTCTTTAAATAACATATATTTTGTAACCATTAGGAAGTAGAGATTAGTTGTTGAATAGAGAGTGAAGTGAAGCATTTTGTATCTAAACATTTTGGAGATTTAATAAAGAAGTGATTTGAGTTTCTCCAACCTACTTTAGTATTTTTGAGTGGATTCAGTGAGAAGGAAAAGGCCCACCTTCCTCACAGACTCCCCCCTGTTGTGAGTTTTAGATTAACTTCTTTGATTGTTTACAGTTGTGTGATTTATCTATTTATGCATTGCTAGAATACATTTTTTGTTACAGTTCAGTCCCTTTATGTTAATGCGCATCAGTGTGTTTCATGAGAGTTAGAATCAATTGTTGTATACTGCTGAAGAATTTCTTTGAGAGTTAATTCCTTTTTCTGCATTATATTAAATCTCTGTTTCCAAGAAAAAGTAAATAGAAGTGTGAATTCCCTTTCTGCAATTAAGTAGACTTCCTTTTAGCAATTAGCACAGAACTTCCTTCTGCAATAGTAAGATAAAAAATTAGAATAGATTAGATAATCCATAATTCTTATACACTCATCAAATTCTACTCCTGGAAATTAGATTTCAATTATGCAAATGTGATTTCAATTGTGCAAGTGTGACTTCAATTCTGTAACAATATATTAGAACTCCAACTGTGTCAACAACTTGTGTTAGTGTTCATCTTTTCAATTCTATTTCTTTTAGTGTTATTTTACCTTACTGCAACTTGATTAGTGTTTTCTTTCATAATCTAGCATAGACTGTGCACAATTATCTTACAATAAAAAAACTTCCATGGGTTTGACAATTCATATTGAACACCTTAATTATCTATTTATTTAGACAATTAAAGTGCACAACATTTGTCATTGTTGTCGGGGAAGATAATTATATATTTTTGTAAGCACATTAGTTTTCTTTTCTTAGGAATGAGTATTCTACATGAATCGAGGAACAAGAGGACGTATCCCCAAAGATACTAACCCTATAGTTTCCAGAGGACGTGGTGGAAGGAATCCTGCATTGGGAAGGCCAACCTTTGTTGATGGGATTATAGCCAGAGCAAATTCTTCTTTGGGATCTATCTTTCACCCCTAAAATCCTCCAAGAAGATATATTCCTCAGTCATCATAACTACCCCATTTTGAAACATCATTTTCATCAGGGGCTGAAGCTGAAGATTTTTCACCAGCAAGTCAGCACACAACACTGGAGAATATTAAATATCAAACAAGTGTAGCTCAGAATAGGGAAAATCCAGAAGAAGCTGTTTATCAGATCAACAGACGGATAGTAACTAAAGAGGAGTGGGACGCTTTCCATATTGATTGGAGAGAAAGAGAAGGTGTGGAAAATCAAGGAGATAATGAAGAAGAGTTCCACCATGAGGATCCACTGAACAATGAAGATCAGGCAAATGATGAAAATACTATCTCTACCCTGGTCTTTCCTATTACTAATATTTCCACACGGGGGATAGCTCCAATGAAAAGCATACCTCTCTCAGCACTGCCAAATTTCCATGGATTATCCACTGAGGATCTAGATGAGTTTATGTTTGAATTTGATATTTTGTGTAGAAGATATGACTACACTAGAACTGCACAAAATCTTAAATTGTTTCTAGTTACGTTGAAGGGAAATGCGTTAAGATGGTTCATGAGCCTTGGAGGAGAGAATATTTCAACATGGGGACAAATGAGGAAGCATTTCCTGACCAAGTACCAAGACTACTGCCGAATGAGGGAACGAAGAGAGGAACTATTTAAGATGTCTCAGAAAGAGGATGAGACCCTTGAAGATTTTGTGGAGCGACTCCAGTATAATCTACAAAGGTATGGACATTCAGATGTGAGTAAGGACATTCTGAAAGATATTTTGCTTAAAGGAGTTAGAGATGATTGTTTAGATATGATGAATATGCTTGGCAAGGGAGATATATCTAAGGAATCCTATGAAGACATTGTAAATATTTGTAAGAGATTCTCTCGAGGATCTACAAGGAATAAGTCAGCTACCAGGGATACCACTTTTTCAAGGGTACATAAATCAACCAATGGAGGGGCAAAAAGAGAAGAAATAGGTAATCTGCTAGAATATTTCAAAACATAAATGATTAAATATTTTGCCTCACAAATTGACACTCTACAGGTCAAACAGAAACAAGCAAAATCAGATCAGGCATTGTCCATTTTCTTTTCAAAATGCAGAAAGAAACATCCACTAAGGGAGTACCCACTAAACAATGTCTAGGTATGTCTTATTTGTGAATTAGATCATGCTACTGACCAATGTCCCTCCCTACCAGGTGTAAAAGAATCAATGAAGTCGAATAATGAGGAAACAATCTAATAACACAGAGAATACAATGGCATCCACGAGGTCAAGGTACAAACCCTCAATTCTCTCCTGCAACACTTAATTATTGGAATAATGTGAACAATCAGCTTCAATATGGCCATACGAATTCCCTCCCCCTTCCAAATCACATGCCACCTCCTTATCAAGATCCCAATGCATGGGTACCTATGCCCCAACAATAGAATCATCCTGGGCAATGGAACCCATATTGGAGAGGCCCTCAACATCAACTTACTTATCAAAACCCTCACCAACAAAACTCGTATCAACAACAGTTCCAACCCCTGTACCAGAAGCAACAATTGCAGTTGCCTCCCAATGCCCCAGAGAACAATCCTCCCTTATGGCCTCAGATGCCTGTGCAACCTAACCCAAATCCAAATAATAAGGTCGTTCAGAATATTAATATACACAATGTGCTAGCTCTGTCTATTAGCCCTATGCCTTGTGATGAGATAAAATTAAGATCAGGGAGAATAACCAAGCCAATAATTGAAGTTGCTCCATATTCAAAATTAGACAAGGAATCGGGGGAAAACCATCTGCTGATACAGAGGATATTGATGAACCTATCATAGAATTAGCAAAACCCCCATTCCCTGAAAGATTGGAAATTATCAAAAGTGTGGAATTACCATCCTTCAATCTCTTAGGAGAGTTGCAAAATATGCATGTTAAAATTCCACTATTGCAAGTGATTAGGGATGTCCCTATTTATGCAAAGATTGTGAGAGACCTCTATATCAAAAATCCTAGAAGGAAACCTAGGGACCCCCTCACAGTACACGTAGTGGGATAATTTTCTGAACTGATGTTACGCAAAACCCCACTTATTAAATATGGCAACC
>JASDQU010883523.1:4128-34032 GCA_032191745.1 Picea mariana
AGCCTTATCGTAAGGCCAATACAATCCAATATATCTACAAATCCCTTTCTAGGGAAAACCAAAAAAAAACCTAGCTCAACCAAGGAGCTCCAACATGCACAAATCACTTAAACAAGTCCTCCAAGGAAAGACACCCTCTTCTCTTCTTATTCACCAATTACACCATAGGGTTTCATCACAAAAAATTAATCTCAAACCTCCAAGGGATGAAACTCCAACCCTAGACTTAAAAATCCTCCAACAAGATCATGAGACCCCAGTAATTCCAAGAGATAGAGAACATGAGATCAAGTAGATAAGAATATTGAAAAGAGAGAGACAAGAGTGACCATCACCGATGTATTCTTCAGAAGATTAAAACCTAATATCTGAAAAGGATCAAGCTCCAATCCAAGATGTTCCCTCTGTAGTGTTCATTAACCCTTAAACTTAAAACATAACCAAGTATACAAATAATATAATTGCAATAACCATATACAAGAGACATTGAAGATGGAATATGTAAAATATGCCCTTGTATTAAGATAATGAGAAGGAGGAAAAAATGTTCACTTCCCTCTTAAGGTGGGGTGACCTTTCACCAAGTAGACATCCATATAAAATAATAGAAGACAAACATTCCATAGCCTCCTATTTCTTTAAATAACTTTTCAATAGAAAAAAACCTAACTACTTGTGGTCCCATCGCTAACGGGTACCAACTACCTAGCATGCATTATAAAGTGGACCCTTTTATGTTAAATAACTATCCACTACTATATAATGGGATTTATTCCAAGAGGATGTATGCATACACCAATTAATTAACTCCTAAGTAGCCTAAAGTGGGGAGGTTATTGTAGGACCCTAATATGTCCTCCCCCTTCGAAAGAAATATTGTCCTCGAGGATGAAGATAAGGAAATTGTTGCAGAATTGTCATTGGTTCCCATGTGGCATTTTCAAGTGGCATGTATTTCTACTGAATTAATACTCCACTGATCATGCACTAGTGAAATTGATGTTTCTTGGTATCCAATACTACTTCTGGCTTAGGCCAAATGGAACCTTCTTCATCAAGTTCTGGTAAGTTTTTTTTACACCTTGCACTTCAATCCCACATCCTTATTCATACAAGATGCATGAAATATTGAATGAATATTGGAGTGGGATAGAACTCAAAATGCCAATTCTTAGGCCACTTGTCCAATGAACTAGATGATATCATAGGGTCCATATAAATTTGGTGCTAATTTCTAAGGTGTTTTGTCTTTGAGAGATGTTTGTTTATAGAGTTGAAGGTGAAGAAACACCTAATCCCGTACTATAAGAGAACGTTTGGAGTAATGTTGGTTCGCTTATTGCTTCATTCTATTTTGATTCATAAGCAAATTGTCCTTCAATATGTGAAGAATGGATTCTCTAGTGTGGAGTGTCTGATCCACTTTCTCAACCTTGGAGGTTCCTGGTAATTATGAAGTGATTTGGCATAAAGAAATTCATATGGGTTTATTTTGGTAGCTCCATGATAACAAGAATTGTACCACCATTCTGCAAGGGCAAGCCACTATGCCCATTGGTGTGGTTTTTCATAGGAAAAACATCAAAAATAGGGTTTTAAGTGCTTTTTGACCACTTTGATTTGACCATCTATTTGGGGGTGATATGCAATTCTCATTTTCAACTAGGTGCCATGTAGGTTAAACAACTCCTACCAAAATTTGCCAGTGAAGGTAGGGTCCCTATCCAAGAAAATCAAAGTGGGCATTCCATGTAACATAAAAATATGATCCAAGTAGACTTGGGAAACTAATTAAAGGGATGTGTTCCCCACCATCAAGAGTCCCACTATAAAATACATTAAGATGTTAGTCCACATATTTGTTGGGATCAATAGTGGTTGCAATGCCCCTAACATATTTATTATCTCACCCTTTTTTCTTTGGAAAGTGTCATAGGTTTCCATGAAATATTGGATGTCAGTTTTCATGCCCTCCAAAAAGAATAAATGTTTATTTCATTCATATATTTTATGAAATATAGAGTGACATGTTGTAGGTGATGAATGAAATTCCTCTAATATCCTTCATTTTAAAGAAGAAGTATTTACTTGAATATTGTGTCCTCTATAATACAGTGTATCTAGATTCCATGTATACCCTTTAGGAGGGTTGGGATATTCCTAAAACCCACAGATGTGTTGAATGATAGTTTCATTTTCCAACCATTCTCGACAAGCTTCCTCAAGACAACCTGGAATGGGTAAATATATGGCAAAGAGGTATCCATCCTCTTCAAATTGTTGGGATAAAACATCAACTACCACATTTTATGTACCCTTCTTATAGATAATCTATTAATCATACTCTAACATCTTGGTGACCCACTTATGACTCTCTAGTGAGGATAACCCTTGTTCGAGAAAGTACTTTAGACTATCATGGTTACTCTTGATCTAAAAGTGTCACCCTATGATATAATATGGATGAAAAATCTCTATTACATGCAGGATGGACATCATCTCTTTTTCATATATGGATTTACCTAAATTTTGGTCACACAACTACTTACTGTTGAATGGAAAGAGATGCCCTTCTTTCATCAATATTACTCTAATACCTCTTCCGAAGGCATCATATTCCAAGATAAAAGTATTAGTAAAATCTAGAAATAATAATACTAGAGTAGTGCACATTACATCCTTTAAGGATAAGAAGGCTTGTTCAACCATTGTACTTCCAACAAAGGAATTATTTTTTAGTAGTGAAGCTAAGGGAGGAACAAATTTTCCAGGTTGTTTCACAAATTTCTTGTAGTAGATTGTAAGTCCTAAGAATCCATGCAATTTGTTCAGGGTCTTGGGATATGGATAATTTTGCATAGCTATGAATTTTTTGGTATCAACTTGTACTCACTCCCGACTTACAATGTGACCCAAGTTTTCAACCTTTGAATCCTCAAAAGAACATTTTCAGTGTTTCACGAATATATGGTGGTCCCATAGGAGTTGCAAGGCTCTTTAAACATTCTCTATGGGTTATTGCCATGTTTTTCTATAAATCAAGATATCATCAAAGAATACCAACACAAAATTGTGTAGGAAGGGTTGAAAGATCACGTTCATGAGTCTCTGGAAAGTGGATGGAGCATTGAAAAGGTCAAAGGAATCACTAAAAACTCATAATGATTCATGTTTATGGAAGATGGTCTTAGATATGTCTACCACTTTCATATTGGTTTAGTGGTATCCAAAAAGAAGGTCAAGTTTACTTAAAATCTTGGCTCCATGGAATTCATCCACAAGATCATCAATAACTAGGATATGAAATTTGTCCTTTATAGTCAACTTATTGAGAGCTCAAAAATCATGATGAATGTGCCAATTACCTTCCTTCTTTAATAACATGACCAATAGTGATGAATAAGGGATATTACTAGGACATATGACTCTTGCCTCCAATAATTCTTGAGTGATATTTTTAGTTTCATTATTCCATGCAAAAGGGTGTTGATAAGGATACACATTGGGTGGTTGACTACATGGAATGAGGGGAATACCATGGTCATGCTCCCCACTTGTTGGCCTTTGACTAAGTTTTGGGAATTTCTTGGTCATGTTGACCTATTTTGGAACTTCGACAGCCTATCGAAGGAGGAGCACAAGACGAAGCAGAGATCACGGGATCTCGGCCCCCTTTTAGGCCCCTTTTTGGGTTTTTGGGAATATGTAATGGGAATAGGATGTCAGCCCATGGGTTTACCCATGTTTAGGCCCATTTTGTATGTATATATAGATGTCTAGGCCATATAGAGAGGATAAGGTGGATGATATATCTATGTGATGTAGACTAAGTGCCAAGAGTTGGATCTGTGTGATCAAGGCTTTGTGCATTCTGTGTAAGACTTGCAGAGCTGAGTGCAAGTCCTTGTGCGATACGATAGGAGGTTTAGTGTTGTAACACAAGGAAGAAGGATCTAGCAAGCTACAAAGATCTTTTGTCCTATGCAGAGTAAGGGTTTGGAGGCTCTATTATTGTAACCGATTGACCGAAGAAAATAAATAAGAAGAGTCAGTGGACGTAGCCCTAGGAGAGGGGTGAACCATGTAAACACTGTGTTGTCTTGCTTTGTGCTTGTCTTAATGTGTTTATGTCTTCTTTTGATAAGTGCTTGAGATGATTATATAGATCTACTTATTCTTAGTGATAATGATAGGTAGAATGATAGATCTGATATATATGAATATGTTCAGTGCTTGATCTACCAGATCTGACTTATTTACTTATGACAAGTACTTAAATACATTATATCAGTGTTAATGATGTGAAGTTATGTCTTATGAACGAAGTGGTTATTGACTGTATATTGAGGAACTGATGGTGCTAAGTGCTTTATTAAGTAGCACAATCATATATCTGTGTCCCAGCTAAGGTTGCAGACACTTGAGTCCTGCAACCACCCCTACCTCTACCTTGAGTGAGACTTCATCTTCTTTGCAGGTGTTGCCGAAAGGGAAGGTAGTTAGGGTTTTGATGGTGCATTGTTGTAGCATTGAACCTTAGGTCTTCCACTATGCCAACAATTGGTTCTGTTGCTGGGACCTGAAACTATGATTGTTGGGAACCGAGAAAGAATAATCTTTGTGAAAAGATTCATCTTAAAGTTGTGGAAGCTCTGTGCGTAGATCTATGCCATAGTGCATAGTAATCTACTTAGTTTGATAAACTTTGTGCTAAGGAAAAGAAGTCCGATCTGAAGAAAAGAGGTAATATCAGAAAGCTTTGTGCTTTGATAAAGGTAAGAATAGTTAAAAGTTTTAGATCTAAAAGCTTTGTGCTCTGTAGAAGTAAGATAAGTGGAAAGTTTTTGTTTCTAGAGTATGGAACTAGGTATGTTTAATAGAGTCTGTCCTAGTTTGAAAGCTAGGGAATTAATAGATGAAAGAAGGTTTGATACGAGTAGATCTGACAAGAATAGTGAAAGATATATTATACCTATGCATATAAAGAATGTTTGGACTAACAAATGGATGCAGGATCCTAGAAAGAATTTGTTGCAGGTTAGCTGCCATGATCCTAGTGCATAGTACAGGAGAGGCCAGGGATCATTTAAAAGAAAGAGATGATTGACCCTCTTTTATAGTTGCAGAATACCAGGACATATTGCTAAGGAATTCCCTGAAAGAAAACCTAGTTTCCTTTGCTGTAAGGCTATGGACCATGAAGTGTTGGATTTCCCTAGAATGATCGCTAAGCTTGAAAGAATGAATCTGAACTAGGAGAACCCTAAGGCATATCCATAAACTAAGGCTATAGCAAAACCCCAGAAAGAATCATATAAAGTATTCTTGCAAATAAACGAAACCCCGAATGATCACCAACATGTTAGGTTATCAGAGATCTTTAAAGAAAAAGAATGCATTGAAGCAAGAATAGGAGACTTTGACATTGACTGTGTTATAGATGAGGAAACACAAGTGAATATCATGATAGAAAGAACTTGGGAAGCTATAGGGAAGCCTGCTACAATCCCTTCATTAGGAGGAATAGGACTATTTAGAAGAAAGTTGGTAAACTTATGTGGGAAGCTTGCTTAGATACCTATGAACGTTAATGGAACTTCAACAGAGGAAGATTTTGAGATTATTAAGTTTGTTCAAGACAACACCCCATTTACCATGTTAATAGGAAAACCTTAGATTGATAGAGCTCAAGCCAGTCAAAGGGAAGAAGAAGAAGCCTTGGAGAAGAAGAAACAAGACTTAAAAGATTCCATGACTAGAAGGATCGCACAATTGATTGAAGAAAAGAAGAACAGATCGAAGCTAGTTGACACTAGAGACCCTGATGTAGAAGATGTAGGAACATCATAGGACCCCCAGAAGACTAAAGTACCTATCCCAGAAAAAAAAAATCCCTAAATCCTAGGAAAGAATCTCAACATCGCGTAGTGACTATGTTAAAAGAAGATAAGAATTAGAATGGAAAAGGAGATAACAAGATGAAGCTCACTGGAAAGAAGGATAGGAAGAAAAGTAAGAAGAGAGATAAGTTGCAGAAGGTTCAAGAGGGAACTTCGTAGAGAGAAAATTTGCAGAATTGGAGCTTCACCAGGAAAACAGAACAACGACATAGGGCACTTCGCCATGATGAAGAAATACAACCGTTGGGGCCGATATATCCATTCGATTGTCACTCCGAATGGATCAAAAATAATTTATAGGTCGACACCAGACCATTAGACCGCACCATAATGGATCGAACAAGAGTTAATGGAGGCTCATAACCGTTGCAAGTGAACCATTGCCAATTTTTCTACTTATCCCATTGTGCCATGCATGGAGAACACTTTTTCTAACTGAGAATTCGAAGCCCGTAGACTAAGTGACTTGTCTATAGTGATCATTGTGCCCTTGCTGTTATTCTAGTGCAGTGTCTAAGACCATTGTGACCCTGATAATTTTAATCCCAAGCACGTATGTCTGATGAACTCACCACAGTTGAAGAATCAGTAATGAAAGTTCTCCTCGAATTGATGACAGAGAGAGTCATGTCAGAAAGAGGAGTGTCTACAGGTATACAAGCATCATCGACGAGAGGACTGTCGGCCTCTCCATCCACTACTTGAGCTGGTCCATCTCGACCATCCAATGAGAAGCGAACTAAACATAGGGATGATATCGCAAATGCTAAGATGATTCCAAGCATTCTACCTGCCTACTTGCCACCTTTGAGCGGTGCAATCAATCAAGAAAGTGTACCCATAGAGTTTGAGTATGATTTGGTCACTGCATACCTCCCAAAAGGGATATGCACAGTGCGCACAGACCAAGATAATATCATAGCGTTGAAGTTTAGTGATTTCAACCTCGGTGACCGGAAGGTATACAACATGCTCACCCCACACAAGTATCTGATGAGAACCAAGGGAAAGAAATCAAATATCATTCCCCAATCATGGACCATGAACCTCGTGTAGTCCAAACTTCTCAATGTCATGAAGATTCCTCACTTCGGTAGGTACCAAGAAGTGAATGCATGCATCAAGTTGCTGCTATCCTGCTACCATGATGGATATTTGTGGTTGAACCATTGCATCACAGTGGATTCGACATTGATCAGCCGGATCATAGGGTTGAGCATGCAAGTCCCTAACCCAGAAAATTTATACCCTGGAAAGACGGCAGATCATGCACTTTTGTAGAATATTAAAGAAACCTACGAAGACGTCGAGAAGGGCATGTGAGGCTACAAGGTAGCTTCTATCTAGAGTGGCACAGTGCACCTCACCTACCAATTGATCATAGGGAATTTGGTGTGAAAGAATCGACCCACCCAAGTCACAGGGTTCGTAGTCGACCTCGCAGGGAAGTGCACAGAAGGCCTTCAAATGAATTGGTCGAAGTACATAGTAAACCAACTAGAACTGGACTGTAGGGAAGCACAGGACCAAGGATATGAGTTCCACTTCAATTGACTGCTCATCTTGATCTCTTTTATTTCATGGGAGATGTCGGAAGGTGCGACCTTTCCATACATCGATCCCTTTGAACCACTGGACAAGAAGTTCAGTACATTGTGGTACTCCAGTGACATGAACAAGAAATGGAAATCAAATGCCATCTTCCACACCTATTACAATGAGCTGAAGACCACTATCTAGTCTAAACCTCATATAACCCCGAACACTCTTCATAGGTTCAGCCCCTTGATGAAATTCAACGCAGACCCCCATTTCATCTATATCACAGCATGCGCTGATGAGTATAAAAAACAGTTGCAGTCATACTACAAGCTGAAGAAGGAAGACTTAGAATATATTACTAAAGAGTGGTCAGTGGATCTCCTCATCCTAGCAGACCCCGCAGAGCTATCTGATACTGATAGCCTAGAAGCTATGCATGATACACCTGGACCAAGCAAGACCAAGAAAAATGAGGAAGCTCAAGATGTAGGCAGTACCTCGACGAAGGCTACTTCTATCCCACCTGGTCAAGGAGGTGATAGTAGAGAGATAGATGGAAAAGAAGTGGAATAGAATAAAGGCATGGTTACACTGCCTAGAGATGAGGAGGACCCCTCGAAGAAAAGGAAGGTTTCCCCTCTGAAACCTTCTTCAATAAAAAAATCAAAAGTAACCAGGACCAAATTCGAGACCACCCTCACTTCAAATGAATTCAACTTTATTTTTGCAACACTGCATGATGCTTTGCTGGAAATAACAGAGAATCAAGAAGCTAAGCAGGAGGAGGTGTTCAATCGGATCAAATTTGAACTTCAAAGAATGCAGCAAGCATTACAGTCCATCCACATAGTTCCTACTATGCCTCTATCAGCAGAAACATAAAGACTAGGTAATGAGTCAGCTCAACTCCACTGCAACGCTGATATAGTCGAAGCCCACCTTCGACAAACTCAGGAAGAGGTAGCACAAGACAACCAAGCTTTAGCACAAGTATAGAAATACCTTGAGGACCAATGCAGTGTTATAGAATGGGAGAAGCTTGATCTGCAAGAGAAGTTCGATGAAGAAAAATCCCAGCTGCATAAAGAAAAGGAATAGTTGCTCACAGAGCAACTCAAAGTAAAGGAACTAGTTCACAGAGCACTTTGCTCTGTGACAATCATCGAAGGAAATACTGAAGAGTGAGTTCCATAGTAGGTGGCACAACTCAAAGAAGTAATCCAGCAGCTCCAATAGTGCATAGAAGACTTGGAGCTCCACATTGTGCCTGAGACCCCTCAAGATGTAAGAGACCTCAGGGAAGCAACTTCCCGCAGCACAGCCAACATATTAAAATCTCTTGCCTTGAAGTGCAAGCAGCTGAGTATCCGCATCGCTCAAACCTATGAAAACATCACTGGGAACCTAGAGTTATAGGCACTAGAGTCACAGCTCCAAGAAACGAAGCAACACGCAGATATACAGGGCAGCTGAAGGCCCTGTCAGCTATAGATAGAATGAAGAGGTCTCATGAAAAATTTACAAATCAGCAATAGATCCATATGCTTCAAAGAAAAGTGATGGAAGTCACTCAACAACTTCAACCTTTGCAAGATAAGGCATGCATGTTGTTTATAGAGGTCAAGAGCCAAGGAGCAGAGCTAGAACAACTCGTCATCATAGAAGAACAACGCCTAGAAGGGCCAATGAACGACGTAGTGATCCATGAGTTCACTAAAAAAGAGGCCACAACAAAGCAATAGTTCAAAGCAGCTCGAGCCAAGATCGAGGCGTTTGAGGAAGAATTGGTCAGACCAAAGTGACTCGGGATGAGTCACAGGTGAGTGTTGGGGGCATGTTGGCCCTTGACCAAGTTTTGGGATTTTCTTGGTCATTTTGACCTATTTTGGAACTTCGACAGCCTGTCAAAGGAGGAGCACAAGATGAAGTGGAGATCACAGGATCTCAACCCCCTTTTGGGCCCCTTTTTGGGTTTTTGGGAATATGTAATGAGAATGGGATGTCGGCCCATGGGTTTACCCATGTTTAGGCCTATTTTGTATGTATATATAGATGTCTAGGCCATATAGAGAGGAGAAGGTGGATGCTATATCTATGTGATGTAGGCTAAGTGTCAAGAGTTTGATTTGTGTGATCAAGGCTTTGTGCATTCTGTGTAAGATTTGTAGAGTTGAGTGCAAGTCCTTATGCGATATGATAGGAAGTTTAGTGTTGTAAGGAAAGGAATAAGGATCTAACGAGCTGCGTAGATCTTCTGTCCCATGCAGAGTAAGGTTTTGGAGGCTCTGTGCTTGTAACCAATTGACCTAAGACAATAAAGAAGAAGAGTCAGTGGATGTAGCCCCAGGAGAGGGGTGAACCACGTAAACATTGTGTTGTCTTACTTTGTTCTTGTCTTAATGTGTTTATGTATTCTTTTGCTAAGTGCTTGAGATGATTAGATAGATCTGCTTATTCTTAGTGCTAATGATAGGTAGAATGATAGATCTAATATACATGAATATGCTCAGTGCTTGATCTACCAAATCTGACCTATTTACTTATGATTAGTACTTAAATACATTAGATCAATGTTAATGATGTGAAGTTTTGTCTTATGAGCGAAGTGGTTATTGACTATATATTAAGGAACTGATGGTGCTAAGTGCTTTATTAAGTATCACAATCACAGATCTGTGTCCCAGCTAAGGTTGTAGACACTTGAGTCCTGCAACCACCCCTGCCTCTACCTCAGGTGAGACTTCATATGCTTTGCAGGTGTTTCCGAAAGGGCCGATAGTTAAGGTTTTGTTGGTGTGTTGTTGTAGCGTTGAAACCTGGGTCTGCCCCTATGAAAACACCATGTGAAGGTGGTAAACCTTGTATTGTTTCAAATACCTATTGATGCTTAGAGAGGACCAAATGAAAATTAGGGTGAGTCTCTTGTGGGTGGGTGTCCACTACTTGAATGGAATTGAATTGTGAAATAATACTCGAGTGACCTTTCTTCAGTAACTTTTCCATACAATGAGAGGTGATGATTTCAAGGGAACCATATGTAATCCCCTTGAGGGTATGTTTCTACCCTTCCTAAGTGAAGCTCATGCATAAATCCTTGAATTACATGGTGACAAGTCCCAAAGTGCATAACCGTTATATCCCAAGAACTATATCACAACCACCCATTTCAATAGAAAACATGTGAAGTTTGAGATGATACTCACCAATTTTTAGTTTCATATTTTCACATATCCCCCACATTTCACCATGCCACCATTGTCTATCATCGTTTGAAAATTAGATATGGGACACACAAAACAATAGGTTTCGTATTCCACACTCCTATGAATAAAATTATGGGTACTTCCACAATTAATAAACACAATCACTTTGTGGTGCTTGATATATCCAATTAATTTCAAGGTTTGGGGTGCTGAGAAACCTAATAGGGCATAGAGAGAAATTTGGGGTTCCTCAAAAGGATCTTGCAAGGGGGCTTCATCTTCCATGGGAGGGGTGGTGTCTTCCAAGTTTAATTTAGGAGTATCTTCAACAGGAATGTCTTTTGAGTATTCCCATGGAGATACATCCATTTGAAATAATTTATGTTCTTTACATTTGTTCCCTTTGAAATATGTAATGTTCCCTAGCTTAACCAAGGAACATTACTAACAAAAAATATACAAAAATTTAATTTTTTTCTTGTAATTAACTTTCTGTAACTTATCAGCTACGAATTATACATAGATTTAACCATTCCATATAACATTATTTAAATGTAGCTACATCATGCCAACCAACATGAATATTTCACCCTCGCTGAGATAACCATGCTCACAACATACTTTGTACGATGTGAGACAACTATTCGCAGGGTGCATGCAAAAGGATTATCACCACATGTGGAAACTATTCCCAGTGCATGCGATGATTTGAGCACCGCACCAGAATCTTGCTGCCATTATTGCTAAATTTGACTCATAGATGCAATTAAGTACATAATTATGAACAACATGACATTCATTCTCATGAAATTTTCCATACTATTTAAACATGTAAATGAAACTAAAACATGTCACCACAATAACATAAAATTCATTCTCATGCACATAGTGAAACACACGACAATTAAACTCATAATTTAACATGGGAAAACAAATAAAGACTTATATTTTTAAAATGGTTGTGAAACTAGCTGCTTGGGAAGGATGTTCCACCCAAATGTAGACTTGTTTTCCCAAATATCAACAATAATCCACCCTCAATATAGGGCTAGGGATCCACAAGAAAAGGGTTCCTCTCATAATCCACTCACAACTCGATATCCCACAAACCACTAGTATTCTCCTACAACTATCCCAAATTTCCTCTAACCCTCTTCCTCCTGACCTGCCCAACCCAAGGAATGTACCCCTTCAATGTTATCAGTCCATCGAGTATCCCATTTTTTATCAGGGTCTCTCTGGCACAGGTGGCTAGGAATCTCTCTACTGGGAACTCATGGGAACTCACTTCTAGGAAAATTACTAGCAACAACATCAAACACTTGTTGCTACATTGAAACTCATATAAGATTTCACTCTTCGGGCCTGACAACTTGGCTCTTCAATCTTCAGCTCCAAATCACTCCAAAACACATCATTATTATCTAGAATCTGCCTAGCCTTCTTGTTTTTCTCCTGTGCTCTATTTTTTTTTTCTCTCCCCTCATTGTTCATGTAAAACTCAATGTGTAAAAATTGCATGTAACTACCCATATGAAATTCCTCTATTTTGGATTACTTTCTTGACTTACACTCTTTACCAAAATTATTTTACACTGACTCGTGCTCTCTAATAACTATGGGATGTGACTATCACACACACCCTCTTACATGAGTTTAATGAATGGGATCTCATACACTCAAACATGAAATTAGAAGCTATCCCCAATGGTAATAAAATTCAAGAAAATCGGTTGAATTAATACCCATAATTAATTTCCCCCTTGTTCCCCTCTTAAACACTCTCTTCTCTTTTGGAAAATGTATCCCCCATCTTTGTCCATATTCCTAGCAGCTGGTATCACATTTATTTATTTAAAAACAAAAAATACATTTGCATATTACATCGCTTGGCCATATCTGCATTCATATATAAATTATGCATAAATTAAACTGGGGATTATAGTGGGGATGTTACATTCCCCCTCCCCTACAATTGGGTAGTTTCCTCAGTGCATATCACCATGCCAATTACATATACAAATTTACATCACAATCAAATATTCAAAAAAGAAAGAAAATTCTGCAATTTTTTACCCTCCAACAACAGTCCCAACCAAAATCTCATATTTCTCTCAACCTGCTGACCCAAGGAATGTTCCCCCTTCAATTCTCTCATTCCATCAGGCTACACCATTCTTTTATCAGGGTTGTTAGCATGGGTGATCAAAATTTTGAGATATGTTTCCAAAACTCTAGCTGCCTAAAAATGGAGTCTTGTATTTTTTTTAATTTCTATTTTCTTCAAAATTGATAAAAATTTGTGAGTATTCCTCCCTCATAGTTTCTTCATGCTCCCATGTTGCATATTCAAGACTGTAGCAGGTCCATTGAACCTTTACCATCCCTATGGATTTGTTCCTTAGCACTTTGACTTTCCAGTCCAGGATGCGTACTAGTTCCACCCTAAAATCCCCTTCGTTTTCCACCTGGATCACAATCCAATCAATTATGTGGTTAAAGTCAGGAACAAATTTCTTTAATAATGACATATGAAATACATTATGCACTCTCACAGATGTAGGAAATGCTAGCATGTATGCAACTGGCCCTATCTTCTCTAAGATTTCAAAAGGCACACAATATCTTGCTTCCAACTTTGCGAAGCAACCTAATCTTAGCGAACTTTTTTTCTCTTTCACTTTTAGAAAAAACATGTTCTCCCACTTTAAAATTTCTAAAACTCCATTCTTTTTTGCATAACGTTTCTACCTAACTTGGGCAACCTTTGAATACTTCCTGATATTTGTAATCTTCTCTTCCATTTCCCTCAACAAATGTAGCCCAATGATAACTTTGTCTGTTGGGTTATCCCAACTCATTGGTGTATTACACTTCCTGCCATACAATGCTTCAAATGGGATCATTTTTAATAAGGCATGATAGCCATTATTGTAATAAAAATATACTAAGTGGATATAGTCTTCCCACTTTGATGGCTGGTCCATGACATACATTTTTAGCATGTCTTCAATGATTTTGCTAGTCTTATATGTTTTTCCATATGGCTCTAGGTGATACATTTTAATGATATTTAAGTTTGTCCCAAAACCTTTGAAGAAACCTTTCCAAAAATTATATGTGCATTTTAAATCTCTATATGAAACAATTACCTTGGGTTCCCCATGTATCCCGACAACCTCTTTCATGTAGATCTCCACAATATTTGTATCCTTGTGTGTTGTCTTCACAGAAATAAAATGCGACGTCTTAGTTAATTTATCCACCACCACCATAATGGGATCATGTCGCTTAAATATTCTAGGAAACTTTGTCCTGTACACGTCGATGGCTGAAATATGCATTTCATGAGCTCTTCTACTGAGTGCATCCGCCACCTAATTTTCCCTGCCTTTGATATGCTTAGTTTCGAAGTCATATTCACTAAGAAATTAAAACCATATAGTTTGTATGGAATTTAATGTTGGTTTTCCAAATAAATGATTCATACCACAATGGTCTGTTCTTAATTCAAATCTTCAACCCATAAGGTAATGTCTCCACATTTTCAATGCATGTAAAATGACTGCTAATTCCAAGTAATGTGTAGCATGATTGTTTTCACATTCTTTTAGTTTTATAGACTCATAACACACTGCATGATATTTTCTATTAAGGACTCCCACGATCCCATCCTTGCATGCATCTATGCACACTGCAAAATATTCATTCGGATATGTAATCTTTAATATTCGTGCACTTGTCAAAATATCTTTCAACTGTTGGAAATTTTGTTCACATTTTGGAGTCCATTCAAAATTCACTCCCTTCTTTTGCAAAGAAGTGGTTGGGCTTGCAATCTTTGAAAATTATTTTATGAACCCTTGGTAATATATGGAAAGACCCATAAATGATCTGATCTCTATCACATTTCTTGGCATTGGAAATCCTATAATAGCGTCTATCTTCTCGAAATCAACTACTATCCCATCTGTTCATATAATATGCCCCAAGTAGTGAATCTTATTTTGATAAAAGATACATGTATCTTGACATACAACTTGTTCTCTCTCAAAACTTGCCACACCATTCTTAAATGTTTCCATGCTCTTCTTCCGTACTTGAATAAACACGTATATCATCTAAGAAAACAATCACAAAATTGTCTAGGTACTCCCTGAACACTCAATTCATCAAGAACATGAAAACATTTGGGGCATTTGATAGTCCAAAAGGCACTATCATAAATTTATAGTGCCCATATCTTGTTCTGAATGCTATCTTACTGACATCCTCTTCCTTTATCCTCACTTGATGATAACATGATCTCAAGTCAATCTTGGAAAATATTCTTGCACCCTTTAGCTAACAAAAAACATCATCAATCCTTAGCAAGAGATATTTGTTCTTTATTGTGACCTTATTCAATAGTATGAAATAAATGCATAGCCTTAAGGTTCCATCCTTCTTCTTTATAAAAAGAATGGAGGCTACCCAAGGTGACACACTTGGGAGTATATACCCCTTCTTCAAAATTTATTCAAGCTGAATTGTAACATACCCATCCTTAGCCCGCTGGGTCATGCCACTCAAAAAATCATAATAAATTTCATCTTTATATATATAAAAATTTAAGCAGACAAATAAATTATGCAAATACACAGATTCAGGTAGAAATAACAATAAAAATATACATCCAACATACACAGGAAATGGCCATAAACATAAACACATGTATAAATATGCAGCATGTAAATTGACACACAATTGATACTTATCTTTTGTATAAGACCACCAACTCTGTGCAGACCTTTCATGATCCACCCAACCTTAGACCACCCTTCTTAGAACTCTCAGCAGTGGGTCACCCCCGAGCTGGCACTAAACTCCACTTGGGTAAAGGGATTTCTAACCAAGCTGAAGCTACATAGTCAACAAAAAAGATTTCATCCCAGGACCCAACTCAAACTAACAACCTACAACCTCTCATTCCCCACATTCCTGTCCCACCCTAGGAAGTGTGCCCCTTCTCTGCTCAACAGTATTTCAACTTCCCCACTTCCCTTCTAGGGCTTCAACAACAGGTCGAACATGAAGTCTTAGAGCACTGTAGCTGCAGTTGGGCTCCCTCAGAAAATCACTTTCCTGACAATTATCTCACATGGAGAGAGTTTCTCATGGGCATGAAAACCCTCCTCTTCAATCCATGGGCCTGAAAACCCGCATCTTCATTCCAACTCTTAAGTCAACCAGCTACATGCTCAGCTGAAGGAAACAATAGAAACCAACTATGGAACAGGTGATGGTAGTTACATAATTCAGTTAAGGAACACTACTAGTGCAAGTATGGAACATATACACTACTCGTGATAGGCAGGTACAACTTCAAGGGTGCATGATGGATGCAGAGGTCGAATGATTGGGATCATGGAACAAATCGTGAATCAAAAGAATGGATGAGTGAGTGGAACCAATGCTAACAGGAATCCCCTACTCATGCATAAAGCCCAAGCTCTTGTATGCATGTCCCAAATTGGACACTTGTCATCATGAAGCTCCATGGGTTCCACTTTTAATTCGTTCCCTTCCCATAGGAACTTAGGATAACATAGGTTATATCCATAGCTTAGTATTTTAGGAATAATATTATAATATTCCCTTATAGATAATCCCTCTATATTAGCCCCTTTCCTAGGATCTTAGCCCCCCCTTTCCATTCCTAGTGGAATTTATTCCCCCATACTCTTTTACCGTGGTTGGTCTACATGTAACGATGCATTTTTATTAATGACATGAGTGTTTACATATACAATAGTAGTCTCACTAGCCTTTAGCATCTAGGCACTTCAACCTAATAACCACATAAGCCTTATGGCCTATACTAACTTGGCTCACCAGCCTACAAAACATATTCACATTTACAATTGGGGCTCGACCTTGGGGGTGTTACATCCCCCTCCCCTTATTTATACACTGTCCTCAGTGCAATATATAACACATTTACCATAAAAATTTCAAAAACCTTCAAAAAGATGCAGGTACTCTACCAGCATAGGATCCTTGTGCTCCCAAGTTGCATCCTTAGGACCGTACCAGGTCCATTAGACCTTTACTAGCTCTATGTCTTGATTCCGAAGCTACTTGATCTTTCTGTCTAGCATGCACACCAGATGCACCTGAAAAGCGCCTTCTTTCTCCACCTGAATAACATTCCATTCAATAACATGATTAGCATAAGGTATATACTTTTCGAGCAATGATACATGGAATACACTATGAATAGACATTGATGTAGGTAACACAAACATGTATGCTATAGGCCAATTCCTTTCTAGGATTTAAAATGGCCCATAATAACGAGCTGCCAACTTTGAACAATTTCCCAACTTTAGGGAATTTCTATTGGCCTTCACTTTCAAGAATACATCATCACCCACTTTAAATTCCCTGTGAATGCTACCCTTATCAACATAGATTTTTTTCCTGTCTTGAGCAACCTTTAAATTCTATTTTATTTTTGACATTCGATCTTCAATTTCCCTGACTAAATATGGCCCAACCACTTCTCTATCTGTTGGGTTGTCCCAATTTACAGGTGTGTTGCATCTTCTTCCATAAAGTGCCTCAAATGGGCTCATATTTAGAGATTCTTGGTACCCATTATTACAAGTAAACTCATCTTCATAGATTCTTGGTACCCATTGTTTATCCATCACATACATCCTCAACATATCCTCAATCACTTGAGTCGCCCTCTCTATTTTTCCATCATATTCTGGATGATAAGCTGTGCTAAAATTTAAATGTTCCAAATCCTTTAAATAATCCTTTCCAGAAATTTGAAGTAAATTTTGGATCTTTGTTAGGTGCAATTGTATTTGGTATGCCATGCAGTCGAGCAATTTCTCTCATATAAATATCAACAATGTTGGTTTCCTTGTGAGTGAGCTTCACTGGAATAAAATGGGCAGCTTTGGTAAGCTTATCCACCACTACCATGATAGAATCATGTTGCTTGTTTGTTCTGAGTAGCTTGGTGATGAAATCCATTGTTACCACTTCCCATTTCCAATCATGAATGGGTAATGGTTTTAGCCAACCAACTTGGTGTCTATGCTTAGCATTGACCTTTTGACATTCCAAACATTTGGAAATACACTCAACAAATTCCTTCTTCATGCATGACCAATAATATTGGCTCTTGACCACTGCAATAGTTTTCTAATACCCTGGGTGCCCAACATAAGGTACATTATGCATTTCTATGAATATCATATTTTTCAATTATTGGGAATTTGGTACATAAATTATGCCTCTATACCTGAGAATTTTATCATTTCCCATCTAGTAGTCTTCAATTTTCTACTGCAAAATACCTTGCTGTAATTTTTTACTACTTCCATATATTGCAAATCTGATTTTGCATCCTCCAAGATTCTTTCCTTCAAATCTGATTGGTACATGCTAATGGTTGTGGCATGTAACTCATGCACTCTTCTGCTGAGTGCATCAACCACCTTGTTATCTTTCCCTTTGATATTATTTATGTCAAATTTATATTCACTGAGAAATTATAATCACCTTCTTTGCTTGGCATTTAGATTTGGTTGTCCAAATAAATATTTTAGACCATGATGGCCTGTCCTCAACTCAAACTTTTCCCCATGAGTTAGTGCCACCACATCTTTAATTCAGGCACTATGGATTCCAACTCCAAATCATGAGTAACATAGTGCCTTTCATGCTCCTTCAACTTCCTTGATTTATAGCATACAACATACCCATTTTGGCTAAGGACTCCACCAAGCCCTTATTTACATGCATCAATGCATATGATGAAGTCTTCATTTGTATAAGTGATCCTTAGTATTGGAGAGCTGGTTAATAATTGCTTCAAGTGTTGGAAACTATTTTCACACTCCAATGTCTACTGAAACTTCACTCCCTTCTTTTGCAAGGAAGTGTTTGGGTGTGAAATCTTTGAGAATCGTTCAATAAATCTTTTGTAGTAACCTGGAAATCCCATGAATGATATGAATTCTATCACATTCTTTGGTGTTGACCATCCTCTAATGGCCCCAATCTTTTTGGGATCCACTACTATCCATTCCTCTAATACGATATGTCCCAGATAATGAATTTTCTTCTGATAAAATGAGCACTTGCTCAATTTGGCATAAAACTAATGCTCCCTTAATACTTGTAGTACCATCCTCAAGTGTTGTTCATGTTCTTCTTCTGACTTAGAATATATAAGAATGTCATCCAAAAAGACAATGAAAAAATTATCTAAGTATTCTCTGAAAATACCATTCATTAAACACATCAAGACAACTAGTGCATTTGATAACCCAAATGGCACCACTGTGAATTCATAATGGCCATACCTTGTTCTGAAAGCAGTCTTGTTGATGTCTTCTTCTTTAATTTTACCTGATGATAACCTGGCATGAGATCAATATGAATATTTTTTCATTCTTCAACTGATCAAAGAGGTCATCGATCCTTGGAAAATGATCCTTATTCTTTACAATTACATTATTCAACTGCTTGAAGTCCACACAAAGTTTCAATGTTCCATCCTTGTTATTCACAAATAATATTGGAGCACCCCAAGGTGAAACACTTGGGCTTATATACCCCTTCTTTAGAAGCTTTTCAAGTTGCATTTGAAACTTCTTTAATTTTGGAGTACTCATCCTGTAAGGGGTCTTGGATACTGGAGCTGCTCCTGGCATTAGATTGATGGAGAAATCAATGTCTCTTTTAGGGGGTATTCCTGTTATTTCTTTAAATACAGCCTCAAAATCTTTTAGGAATGCATAATATTCAATATTGAACACTTTATCTTTAGGTGCCTCTTCCATATGAGCTGCAAATATTTGACACCATTTTCTATAACTTTTTTTCATCTGTAATGCCGAGATTTCTCTAGCAGTTATTGCCCTGGGAATTCCCTACATTGTCCTTAGGTTCCCTTCCTCATCCCAACAAGTAAATTCTTTATTATAAAAATATAGGATAGCATGGTGTTGGTCCAACCAATCCATACCAATTAGACTGTCATAGGAACCTAAAGGAGAGATGTTCAAATATTCCATGGTGCTCAGTAGTCAGCTGACTTAACCATATCATTAAATTTTTCATTTGGCTCTGGTAGTCAGCTACACCAACCAAGATTTTCCATGCTTTCTTCTTGGAAAATGAAATATTTCCATCATCTTAGGATCTATATACCTATGACTAGCTATTGAATCAATTAAAATAACAATTGTTTGGTTGTTGAACTTACCTTCTACTTCAATCATATGTGATTGAAACTCTACTTGCTTGCTGTCCAGGGCAACATAGATCCTAGGTACACTTCTTCCCATGTCCTCCATTGTTTCATCTTGTTGAACATTGTGAACATTTATCACCTTTTCACCTATGTGGGGACAATCTTTATACATATGATCTCCCTTACAGCCCCAACATTGAATAGGTGGTTGCCTTGGCCTTTTCCCACCTATCTTATTATTTTTGGGTTCTCTATAAGCTGGTTGTTCCTGAGGATTATTTCTAAATAATGGTGGATTAGTTCCCTTCTTCCTCTGTTGCATATTTTATTTCTTCTTTTCTTGCTAGGATTTCTAGAAAGTTGGCCTCCCTTTATGCTGATCATATAGACATTTAGATCGCCTTATGGTCTCCTCCAATGTTTTGGGATCATCATATTGTATCTTATCGCTGATGAATGATGGAAGCCCACTCAAATACCTCTGGATCTTAACTGTCTCATCCTTGATGAAATTTTGTCCCTTGACCAAGTTTTGGAGAACCTTAGTCACGTTTGACCAATTTTGGGACTTCGACAGGCTGGTCGAAGGCAAAGCGGAGATCGCGGGATATCGACCCCTTCTTAGGGAAATTTTAGGTTTAGGGTTTATGTAACGAGTATGGGATGTTGGCCCATGGGTTTATCCATGTTTAGACCCTTTTGTCATGTATAAATAGATATCTAAGCGATATAATAAAGCATAAGTGGATAGACCTAGTAGAATCGGCTTAGTGCGAAGCTAAAGGATTCATGCATACTATGTGTTAAGAACTTGCAGAGCTAAGTGCAAGTGATTCTAAGAAAATTGTGTGAAGATTGTAAGATGTTTTTGTGATTTAACCTAGCTCAGGGAAGGAGGATCTGGTGAGGTGCGCGCAGATCTCCTGTCCTATGCAGAGTGATTTCTTGTGGCTTTGTGCTTCTAGAAGAATGAAAGAAGACAATAAAGAAGAGAAGAGTTGGTGGACGTAGCCCCACACTGGGGTGAACCACGTATATCCTATGTTGTGGTTTCTTTGTGCATTATAGTTGTTATGTTATTGATGTGATTTATGCTTAGTGAAGTGATATATTCTAGATGCATTTGATATAGTATCTTAGTGCCTAGTGATGTGAATGAATGCTAGATCTGATCTGTTTCTATGTGCTAAGTGCTTGGAAGTGTTAGATCTTGTTGAATACTGCGTTTCTCTGTAACTAGGGTTTCAACCTGTGATGTGAATAAGGGTTAAATGATAATGAATGTTAATTGCTAAGTGATTTTTTAAGGTATTGTAATCACATCTATGTGTCCCAGCTAGGTTGTAGACATCTAAGTCCTACAACCCCCCTACCTCTACCTCGGGTGAGACTTCATCTGATTCGCAGGTGTTGCTGAAAGGGTCGGTAGTTAGGGTTTTTTTGGTGCGCTTCTGGGTCTACTCCTGTGCCAACAAATGGTTCCATTGCTAGGACTTGGAACTGTGATTGCTGGGAACTGAAGAAAAGAGAAAAGTTATGTCCGTAGATCTGTTACTGTAAGTGCACAGTAGTCCACTTGACTTGCAAATCTCTGTTCTAAGAAAGGAACGAGATATGAAGAAAAGAGGTAAGATCTTGAAGCTTTTTGATCTGATTAAGGTAATATAAGTGAATTTTTTTTTTTGAAAGAATGGATCTAGTATGTTTGATAAATTTTGTCATAGTCTGAAAACTAAAGAACAACTAGAAGAACGAAGATTTGATATGAATAGATCTGATAGAAATAGAGAAAGATATGTTATTTCTATGCATAGAAAGAATTTTTGGACTAAAAAATGGATGCAGTATCCTAGAAAGAATTTTTTGCAGGTTAGTTACTATGATCCCAGTGCATAGTACAGGAAAGGTTGAGGGTCATTTAAAAGAAAGAGAGGATAAACTCTTTCTTATAATTGTAGAAGACCAGGACATCTTGCTAAAGAATGCCCTGGTATAGGTCCTAGTTGTCTTTGCTATAAAGCTATGGACCATGAAGTTTTGGATTGCCCTAGAATGATTGCTAAAGTTGACAAGATGAATATGAGACAAGAAAAACATGAGACATGCCAAGAAACTAAGGATATGACAGAACCCGAGAAAGAATCAGAGACTGCATTATTAAGAATGAAAGAAACCATGAATGATCATAGAGATATCAACTTATCAGAGATATTAAAAGAGAAAGAGTGCATAGAAAAAAAAATAGGAGACTTTGACATAGACTATGTTCTAGAGGAGGAAACACAAGTGAATATCATGACAAAAAAACCTTGGGAAATTTTGGGAAAGCCTACTATGGTTCCTTCATTAGGAGGAATAGGATTGTTTAGAGGAAAGCTAATAAACCTATGTGGAAGAATTACCCAAACATATATGAGTGCTCATGGAACTTCGACAGAAGAAGAATTTGAGATCGTTAAATTTGTTGAGAACAACACCCGATTTGCTATTTTGCTAGGAAAAACCTGGATTGAGAAAGATCAAACATAAAGGAAACAAGAAGAGGAGGATCTAGAACAGAAAAAGAAAGAACTAAGGGATTTCATGGCTAGGAGAATAGCACACTTACTGAAATAACAAGAGGACCAATCGAAGCTACCGAGGACCAGAGATCTGGACATCAAAATTGAAAGAACATAGGAAGACTTGAAATACCTGTATGTACAAGAGTGTAGAGCAACTACCCTAGAAAGAGAAGAAGTATTACCCTCGAACCCTACGAAAGACCCTCTACAGTGCAAAGTTACTATGCCAAGAGGAGATAAGAACAATAATGGAAAGAGGAAAATAGTGACTCAGATTATAGGAAAGAAAGATATAAAGATTAGCAAGAAGAAAGAAAAGCTATAAAAATTGCAAGAAGTACCAGAGAGGACTTCGCAGAAACAAGGTTTGTAGAAATTGAACTTCGTCGGGATATCAGAACAACACAGATTATCACTTCGCCACGAAAGAGAAATATGACTGCTGGAGACGTCCCAACTGTTAAAATGACGCTCCAAAACGGCTAGAAATGCAATTATGACCGGAAAGACACCATTGGACCGTTGGGACTACACCACAACAGATGAAATTGCATTGATTAAAGTGTTCCTACCCATTGGAGGGATATGTTATGATGATGTCTATTTATCCCATCGACCATTGAACCATGAACACTTTTTCCAATTGTGATTATTCAAGCTGATTATTATTGTGCCATGATTATTGAGACCTTACCACCCGTGTTGTTATAGTGAGTGTTTGTTCACTGACCTGAGATATTAGATCTCGAGTGTGCATGTCAGACGAAATTAGTGTAGTATAAAAATCCTTTGAAGAGATCCTAATAGACCTCATGGTCAAGAAGGTTATGTTTGTAGGCATCCAAGCCTCGTCGCCGAGAGGAGTGAAAGCATCCCTGTCGACTGCTCATGGATCTGGACCATACCGAGCTGTGATAGAGAAACGAACCAAGCATCGTGATGACTTAGCAAACGCAAAGCTTATCCCATCTATCCTGCCTGACTACATCCCACCTCTGGCTGGTGCAATGAGTCGTGACAACATCCTGAGGGACTTTTACTACACAATCATCACTGCACCTCCCGAAGGGAATATGCATAGTCATACCTTAGTTGGAGAGGATTCTGACGTTGAAGATAAATGACTATAACTTAGGAGACCGCAAGAACTATGGCATGCTCGCACCATACAGATATTTGACCAATACAAAGGGGAATATGTCGAAGATCATCCCCCAACCATGGACCATGGATATCACGAGGTCCACGATCTTGAACATAATGAAGATACCCCACTTTGGAAGGCACCAAGAGGTTAACGCGTGCGTTAAAATCCTGCTATCATGATTCCATGGAGGTTACCTTTGGTTGGATAGGCATATCATAGTCGATCTGGTGCTAATCCATCGGATCACTGAATTAAGCATGCAAGGACCAGACCCACAAGAATTTTGTCCAAGGAACACTGTAGATCACGCCCTAGCACAGAAAATTAAAGATGCCTATGGCAATGTGGAAAATGGGAAGCAAGGCTACAAGGTAGCCTCCATCCAGAATGGCGCAATGTGCCTAACCTTCCAGTTGATCATTGGTAAGCTAGTAAGGAACAATAGACCCACATAGGTCACAAGGTTCATTGTTGACCTCACGGGAAAATGCATTGAAGGGGTACAAATGAACTGGGTGAGCTACCTCGTCAACCAGTTAGAGAAAGATTATCGTGAAGCTCAGGATCAGGGCTACGAGTTCCACTTCAGTTGGTTGTTGATCCTCATCGCTTTCATTGCTTGGGAAATGCTGGAAGGTGTGACCTTCCTTGAAATTGAGCCATCTGAACCCTTAGCTACAAAGTTCACTACGCTCTAGTATTAGAGAAACATGGCGAAAAAATAACAGTCAAACGTGGTGTTCCACACCTACTATCTGCAGTTGAAGAGGGCTATTGATTCTTTCCCTCGTATGACACCGAACACCCTGGACAGGTTCAGAGCAATTATAAAGTTCCATGTAGATATACATTTTATTTATATCACTACATGTGGAGACGAACATAAAGAATAGCTTCAATCCTACTACAAGCTCACAGAGGAGGACCTGGAAGAACTAACTAAGGAATGGCTTGTAGAGCTCCTTATATTAGTCGAACAGGTAGAATTTTCTGACCTCGACCTCATTGGAAGTCCTGTGGTCACTCATGAAGAGTATGCTGCACTCAGCAATAGCAGGAAGAAAAATAAGGAAGATGTATAAGAAATAAGCAATGCATCAAAAGAGACTACATTAGATTCAGCTAGCAGAGGAGGAGGTGATGAAGTGGACAAAGAAGAGAAAGAAGGGGAAGAAGACAAGCTGAAGAAGGGTGAAGTAACACCACCTAGGAACCCCCTTGAAGAGGCAGAGACATCCAAGAAAAGAAAAGTTTCCCCAATGAAACCTACACCGCGGAAAAAGTCAAAAGCTAGTAAGCCCAAGATGCAGATTATTCTCACAGTGGATGACATCAACCTCATCATCGTCGTCGTATCAAATACATCAAAAGATATTTTATAGTGCAATGAAGCAAAACAAGAGACCATGTATGAAAGAATTTAAGAAGAGCTGAAGGGGTACAACAAGCCCTCTACTCTAGCCGCGCATTGTCTAGTGTGCCCCCATATCAGAAGGAATAGATTTGGAAGATGAGCCTTCCCAGCTACGCCGAATAGAAAATGCGACCGAATCTCACCTTCGTCATGCTCAAGAAGAAAAAGAGCAGGCCACAAAAGCCTTAAATCAAGAAAAATAGGAAGCCATAGAGCAACGTCGGGTTCTGAAATAGGAAAAAGATGACATCCAAGCCAAGTTTACAGAGGATAGAGCACAAATCCACAAGGAGAAGGAACAATTGCTCGTAGAGAAAATTGGAGTCAAAGAAGAAATCACGAGAGAACTTCTCTCTATGACGGGATTAGAACAGATGGAAGAAGACCCAGTTGAAAGCTAAGTAGGGAAGCTTGCCGAAGCCATTCAACAGGTCCAACAGAGGATAGAAGAACTGGATTTACAAGTAGTGCCAAGCACTCCACAGGAAATGAGATACCAGAGAGAAGAAAATTCCTGAAGTGCAGTCCAAAGAATCAAGGCATTGTACTTAGAATGTAAACAACTCAATGGTCGAAGTGTGCATACTTATGAGTGCCTTGCAGAGGACCCTGAAATAAGGACACTGGAGTCACAACTTCAGGAGGCCAAGCAGTAAGAAGCAATGGTGAAAACACAGTTGAAGACACTACCAGCAGTCGAGAGGATGAAACAATCCTAGGAACAACACACGGTTCAAAAAAAATTCCATGCCATCTAGAGTAAGGTCATGGAAGTGACTCAGTGACTCCAGCTGGTTCAATATGCAGCTTGCATACTTTTTGAGGAAATTGAAGGACGAGGTGAAGAACTGGAATAAGTGGTCACCACAGTGGAACAATGCTTGTAAGGACCTGTAATGGAGAATATCATTCAAGAATTCATTGAGCATTCGGCTCTAGATAAGAAGCAGGTCGAAGCAGATCGAGGCATTTGAGGCAGAGTTACCCAGATCAGAGTGACTCGAGACAAGTCACAGATGAGTGTTGGGGGTCTATTGGAACTTAACCAAGTTTTGGAGAACCTTGGTCACATTTGACCAATTTTGAGACTTTGACAGGCTGGTTGAAGGCAGAGCGCAAGGAGAAGCGGAGATCGCGGGATATCATCCCCTTCTTAGGGAATTTTTTGGTTTAGGGTTTATGTAATGGGTATGGGATGTCTGCCCATGGGTTTACCCATGTTTAGACCCTTTTTTAATTTATAAATAGATATCTAGGTGATATAAGAAAGCATAAGTAGAGAGACATATTAGAATCAGATCAGTGCGAAGCTAGAGGCTTTGTGCATACTATGTGTTAAGAACTTGCAGAGATAAGTGCAAGTGATTGTAAGAAGCTTGTATGTAGATTGTAAGAAGGATTTGTGCTTGAACCTAGCTCGGGGAAGGAGGATCTGGTGAGGTGTGTGCAGATATCCTATCCTATGCAGAGTGGGTTCATGTGGCTCTGTGCTTGTATAAGATTGAAAGAAGAAAATAAAGAAGAGAAGAGTTGGTGGACGTAGCCCCACACTGGGGTGGACCACGTATATCCTGTGTTGTGGTTTCTTTCTGCATTATAGTTGTTATGTTATTGATGTGATTTATGCTTACTACAGTGATATATTCTATATGCATATGATATAGTATCTTAGTGCCTAGTGATGTGAATGAATGCTAGATATGATCTGTTTCTATGTGCTAAGTTCTTGGAAGTGTTAGATCTTGTTGAATACTGTGCTGCTCTGTAACCATATTTTTGACCTGCTGTGTGAATAACGGTTAAATGCTAATGAATGTTAATTGCTAAGTGATCTGTTAAGGTATTGTAATCATAGATATGTGTCCCAGCTAGGTTGCAGACATCTGAGTCCTGCAACACCCCTGCCTCTACCTCGGGTGAGACTTCATCCACTTCGCAGGTGTTGCTGAAAGGGTCGGTAGTTAGGGTCTTGTTGGTGCACTGCTGAAGCATTGAACCTTGGGTGTGCCCCTGTGCCAACATGAAAGAAACATATTTTAACATTTCTAAAAACCTTCTCTCATATTCATCGATTGTCATACTCCCAAGCTTGAGTTCAAAGAACTCTTTCATTTTCTTGTCATTTTATCTCTTAGTCGAGTATTTCTTTTGAAAACACTTCTTGAATTCCTTCCAAATAACATTTTTCTCTTTAATGTGTTTCACATGCACAAATTGATCCCACCACATGGATGCCTTTCCCTTGAGCTGATAGATGACAATTCTTGCTTCTGCATGTTAAGAGTAATTATTTAATTGAAAATACTTTCTCATGCCTAGCAGCCATGTCTCTGCATCTTCATCCTTCTTGTGCTCACCATCAAATGTAGGAGATTTTATTTTGTTCATTTAGCCTTGTATCTTATCCACCCCAAACCTCTTCTTATGCTTCCTAATAGGGGATGGAATTGAGATACTGTGTGTTCTCCTATTGGAATTCTTTAGGGAGTGATGTTGATGTCTGCTAACACTCCTTGTTCTTCCTTTCTCATTGAGACTTGTGACTTCTAGATTTTCTTAATTCATTCTCCTTATCTATCTTATTTTCTATTTTGACCATGCTCTACATTGAATTCATGTTGAATTCCTCTTGCTACTCCTTCGATTTCATAAGCCTTTCATTATCAACCTTATAACTTTGGACATCTTTTTGCAAATTTTTAATGGTCTCTACCAAGTTCATGCTTTCTTCCATTCCTTCTCCATGTCCATTTGAGTTTGTACCTTCATACCCATATGGAAATCCATCCCTCTGATCTCATCTTCTTGGATGTAAGCCTCTATGTATATTCCATTCCTCTGCACTATGTGCTGATCCTGATATGATCTAATAGCTATTAACTCTATAAATGTGCAACCAACAAAATTTGTTAGGATGATTGATTTAACAAATTTAGGAAATTATACTCAATTCTGGTTCCATAATGCTTCATAATTCTTTCTTTTGACTTTCCTGAAAATTGTCTACCAAGGTCAATTTTCTGAGTGAATAGTTATATTATATTGTTGAAGACCTTTCCAATGCCTGCTTCCATGCTCAATTTTGAGTATTGAACAAAAATTTATGGGTATCTTCAAATTGTTCTTCCTGGGAGGTAATCTTTGTACAACTATTCTTCTTATTCATAGTTGAATTAGCTCTTGGACCTGTGTTGGATCCTCTCATAAAGTACACAGGCCCGCTTTACTCCTTTAGGTGTAGCTCCATACAAATTATAACACTGCGTGCTCCTTATTTTATCCCCTTGTTACCTTAAAGACAATAAAAATTCAGGCACTAGCCCTTGTTCTTTGGTAGAAAACTCATATGACCGCGGGCTAGGATTTGGTGCTTAGACACCATGTGTTATTCAGAGCTTCGGGACTTCAGAGCTTTGGAAATTCAGGCTTCATAGGTTCTGCCTACTCCACACAATATTCCATCCAAATGCCGAAGTGGGGAACTCCTCGAAGGGTATTTATTTGGAGCTTTAGGGATCCGGTGCTTCAAAACTTCGGGCTTCGAAGATTCTACCTACACCACACAACCCTTCCTCCGAACGCCAAAGTGGATAACTCCCCAAATGATGCTTCTCCATAGTGTTATCACCAATTCTTGCAAGGGGTATGTTTCTCTCTAGTTTCAGGCCCTTGGTGTAAAATGCAAAGAAATGGGGTTTAAACACCCATCAAATGTGTTTTATTCAAAGGCCATAGCTGAAAGCTCCCAAGCGCAAATCTCAAAAAATATTGTTTTAGGCTTAAAGTGCTTGCAGGCTGGCATTTTTTGTTTCCAATGGCAAGGATTTTTCATCAGGCCAAGATCGACGGTCAACGGGTGTTTGGGGCCATGAATTTTCCCGGGGTTTAACACAAAGCAGAGGCCAGTGACAAAGCGCCCATATTCCATGATTTAATCTGAGTCGTCCAATCTAGTGGGGACAGGTGGAATCTAGTCAGCATTTCGAGAGTCGACATTTCAGGGTTCTTGACAACAAGTGTATCACATGGCCAAGTAAATCCCCGAAACCTGAAATGTGAAGCCCCAGGAGCCTAGCCCACAATCATTGTAACATCCCCGGCCATCAACCCCATGGTCGGGCAAATGCTACTACACAAAACATATAACATTCTTATAGTTATAAAGAATATGTATTAAATCAAAATAAGACATTTAACATGGATTTACTATTTTTTTACAGGCTTAAACAACATTAACAACAATTCAAACTTGCAACGGAATACATGATAACATTTCAAGACACAGACATGCATCACATATAAATTAAGTACATAGTTAACATGTATCTTTTCAATTGGTGTAACTCCACCAACCACGTCTAGACCTTCCATGAACCTCCCAGCCTTAGACCATGCTGCTCATCACGCTCAACAGTGAGTCACCCTCGAGCTGGGACTAAGCTCCACCCAAGGCAAGGGAATCCTAGACTAGGCCGAGGTTACAGGGAAAATTGTATAGATCAACTGGAAGGATTCTCTCTAGGAGCCTTCTTACGCCCACTACTCATAGACTCTCATTCCCCACATGCCTGCTCCACCCAGGAGTATACACCTTCACAAGCATAGTCCATCGGTGCTTCACCTCCTTCTCTGGGTCTCAACAACAGGCCAAATCAGGAACTCTCAAAGCTCCATAGCTAGTGCTAGACTCTCTCTGGGAGAAACCACTTCCCAGCAGACTCTCTCACCTGGAAAGACATGCTCACAGGCCTAACAACCTTCCTCTTCAACCACAGGCCTAAAAACCCGATTCTTCAACCCCTTTCGACTCAATTACTGCACGGTGAGGATAACCACAACACAATTCCACTCAGGAAAATAGAAAGAAACAACCCA